>DWNY01000406.1:0-16707 GCA_018250635.1 Telegonus apastus | reverse complement strand
CCTGCAGCCCTACTCCCCCACCTACCTGGTGCCGCAGCATCCGCAACAGCATCTCTGGTACACCGACTGAGGAACCCCCACCACGTGTTTAGGGAGGGGGGCCCTAATGACGCCCCCTTCCAGTAGCCCCCAGAAGCGTAATCCAGGAGAAGGATACAATCACATGTAACTATGGGCTAAAAACGCTCCCTTGTGGAAACCTGAGCGCCCGAGCTTCAATAACATGTACATTGGACTTATTATGCTGCTTTAAAGAATAAGTGAGATAAATGATTGCACGAGCACGCTGATTGTAAATGAAGATACATCACAATTGTATAGTTCATTTGAACCAATGAAATATTCACCTAAAAGGTCAGAAAAAATTAGTGAACTCTTCATGCAAAAGATTCGAATGATTTGAACAGAATAATTAATTAAAAGCTTAGATGAAAAAGAAGATATTCTAACTTATTGAGATTGTGTAAGAAACATTGTTACTGATTTTGCAGTATTATTAATCAATAGAATGAGTATCTATATATTGTCATAGAATTAAACTCAGGCACATGGGAGTGGAAATTGTAATTATACTAAGAATACGAAATGGATACGAACAGTGATAAGCGATTGAATATCGACGTCGCACGACCGTCGCAAGCGAGGACGCGAGATGAGAAGGAAATATAACAAGAATTATATTTATTATTGAGGTTTTTTTTTCGGTGTGGTCTTTGTAATTTGGTGTTCTGAGTGGTGTTGAGTGACATTGGAAGACGCGACGATTGCAAGATGTGAAGCTAAGGACGTTCAAAGTGTAAGAACGAAATGATTTTTATCTTAACGCACACGTTCGCCACCTTTATCGACCAACGGGATCGGAAAGTATATGGTTGGATATAGTTTATAATCCCTTTTGTCCGTAAAGGCGGTCGAGCTGCGAATTAATATTAAGAAATCAAATTTATTAATCGATCGATTCTATCACACTGCAATTTTTTAATTCAAAACTGTGACTAGTGTGTTTGGCGCGTGATCATACAGTTCCTTGTCATATTTGAACGGCGACGCCAATCGGTCGGATGGCTATTTATGTATCGAATAGTCGACGGTATACTTGTACAAATATGAATTTTAGGTTTGAACGTTTTTTTTTTCTTCTTTATGTTGTATTGTTTTTAATATAAACTTTTAATGGCGATCTACGGAGCGTAGGCGCGTAGTGGTTCAATTAGCGATCGCCGATGTGCGACTTTAGGTTAATGTTGCATTCACAATTATTTTTTTTAATCGATTGAGACAGAAATGTTTTATTTACGTACGATATATGACTGTGGGCTCTAGTGACGGTGTACGTGCACATGTATATGGATTGTAAATTGTTTTTATTTTTTTTCTCCTCCCTTAATTATAATTTTGCCGCAGAAGCAAAGCGAGTAGATTGCATTTACTAATATTTTATCGTAGACGTTAGTGTTTGTACCAAATCATTGTAATGGGGTGTTTTATGTAACGTATGCTCTGGCGTAGATTCAGACCGAGTGATGGGTTTGATTTTAATCTTTATGTCGGACATTTGTTGTATTTGCTCCTGAAATAATTGAGATGGGATGAATTTTATAAGTAATAAAGATACACAGACGTACAATAGTTGTCATTTTACGTTATATCTAGTAGCGTGTCTCTCTTAAGTGAATTGTCAAATATTGTACATCGGTGTAGTTAGATTCATTGTAAAGTTTCTAAATTTTGAATTTCAGGAGCAAAAACAAAATGTTCCGTCAATCATTTTGGATCGGAGCTGACATATAATCCGTGTAGGTGTTTTAGTTTTTACGTGACGGTGATTTTGTCAATTACATTATGATTTTAACTCGTTTAACGTAGAGTGTAACGTTTTGCTTTAGATATTATTATTATGAGATTGATCGATGTTTTTTACGTTACGTTCCATATCACGTAGCGTAGTTATTTGTAATCATACAATCAAACAGCTGTGTTTATTACCTATATTGTAACGTTTACTAACAGTAAAATTTTATATTGTCGTGTAGATATTTACGTGTGTAGGATGAGGTGGTGGAATACTTGTATAGTTGTAGTTATAACGGTATAATATAAATGTGAATTTTATAAACATTACTAGTACAGACTTAACATTCATATAACTCGATGTAATGATAAATATGTATTCGCGGTAGATAGAACAAAATTATTAATTATTATAATTATAATATTAATCGTTCTTATAGTCGATGTTAGTTGAATGTAACGGATGCGTTATGCAAATATTTTCATGACTGCAATTGTTTTTAAGTTTTATTTGTAGGTGGTTAGCGACTCGTGTGCTTCTAATATGAGTCCGCGTCGACATACGGCTGGGTCCTATATTATAACGCAACGTCGTCAGACTAACTGTCAGGCGGACAGGCCCTCGTTTACAGGTTAATTCTCTTTAGTTAAACCCTTTACTGATTATTTTTTATTTTTTTTCAACCGTTTGCACAGGTCATCCGTATGTTACGTCATACACTATTTTTTTTTTTTGTTAAGAAGGCCTTATTTTTTCAATGATTAGAGATTTTTAGTTACATATTTGATATATCTTAGTTATGCTATATTCTATTTTATGCCCTTTTCCCTTCTCTTAATACGAAGCAGAATACATACATTAGAAATATCGTAGGATACACTTTAAATATTATCAATTTCTTCCAATCGACTTTCTTATATTACTATAATGGAGTAACTAAAACAATGTACGTAACTTATGGATGATGGTTTACGTCAAGCGACCTTGTATATAAGTATTATAGTTAAGTGTACAAGTTATAGTCATTATTAACCGGCTTATACACTATTTCCATTAATGCTGTTCGTGTCAATCGCTCGCGCACCACTTGTGGGGTTTCATATCGTAAGACATGTAGATTTTTAATTTATATTCAATTATATTGGTCTTTTAATTATGGTTTAATTGAAAATACTAAAAAAAAAAAACATTTTTTTCCTAGCTTTTATTTTAAGATTACCCATTCTCGTGGGTATTATTCCTACCAAACACGTTTTGATTAAATGACAATTGTATGCAATATAATAATTTCTGATTGCATTATTTAGTGCATATGCTTTGCTGCTCGACAATAATAATTAATTATTATTTCATAGTTTTTATTTTGTAACGGTTGTAGTTAGATTATTATTATGTTCTTTATACTCTTATTTGCTTACAGTAGTATATTTATGTATGTTCTGCATAGGGGTTGCAGGGAATTTGCAAATTTTTCAAAATATCTACCAAATATTAACAGTTTCAATGTTTGTTAAATGTAATCAAAAATTACTTTTTTAAGTTACTTCACGTGTGTTTTCTATATTTATATCTACATAATGCCTTCTTTACTTATCTTTTTGTCTTAAACGATATATCCGAAAGACTAAAGATTCACTTTAATCCTGAAAAATACAAAATAATGATAATTAAGAAAATTAAACTAACACTTAATGACAGTTTCTTATAAAGGTATAGTTGAAAATTATGCATATTTTGTCTATTTGTGTATTCTGTGCAACCCCTAATTATCACCGACCTAACTTAGCGGATGTGCCTTTGATTATACTTAAATTATTTTCAAATTAATTGGATGGCTTGTTTAAAAGTCTAATAAAAGTGTAACTAAAATTATGATTTAATTTGAAAAGGATTATTTTCTTTTAGTTTTTTTGAGTTATAAATATTTTTCTGATTGTCGATGTTTATGGCATAATATTTTTCAATATAAAATACGCTACATTAAACCTATACTTCCACTATATATTGCTTAGCTAATTGGACTTCTTATGTAACATACTACATATAAATTAATACTAGATAATTTTTATTTATTTCATATTTAGTTATGATATATCTCTGGCTATATCTAAAAAATAATGGTAATAATATAGCCATGCCAGTTGAACTTAATTTTTATAAGCTGTATATTTGTATGATTAATTGTAGTTTTAACTGAATTATATTCCTATCAAAAGGCGCATCCCTTATTCTAGGTGCTTGTGTAGTGACTAGGACTTGCAGGAACCGGTTTATGTTACAGAACTTAGTCTGTCAGTTCTCTAGCAAAACCGGTTACCCGGTTTTTCCATTCGGTTCCCCTCAACTATAAAAAAATATTACGATAGCGTAACATCAAAACATTTGTACAGGTGGCATTTTGTACAGACGTAAACCGGATAAAACTGGTTTTACGGGAACCGGATAACCGGATAGAACCGGGTGTACGCCCTAGCAATGACGAGCTAGCCGGCCCCCGGAGGCTGTGAATGATCTCTGTTCAGTGACGCGCTGTACTGTCACCCTCCGACCTGATCGCGTATATATATATATAAAACAATTAAAATAATTATATACAACCTTATTTGCCTTAATAGATTTATGTTTGTTGACTGTAACAGATCGTTTGGTGAAATTGTACATTTTTTAGATAAATTTCGTTGGAAATAACATGACAGGCGACCCCAACTATAATAAACATTTTTCATAAGAATCATTCAAATGGGATTTATTTGAAACTTTTGATAGGTTTGAATCATAATACGTATTTATAATAAAATAGGTAATATTTTTCAGTAATGTCCACAAAACAAGATCGGAAATTACATTTTCGTGAGAACCACATGTGTGCACCTGTGTTTTCTTGAAGTTTGTTAACATTGATCACAATCACACTTTATAAATTTATTTAAGACATATTATAGTCGGGATAACCCGGTATTAATTTTATATTTTAAGCGAAAACACACAATATTTACGTGTTAATATTATTAAAACACTATTTCTACCTTGTCGTTAAATTAAAAGTTTTTTTTAAGTATGATCTATCTGCAAGGTTACATTTTTGAAACATTTCATACCAATCTGAGATTAAATAAATTACATTTACATAAAACGATTTGTTACAGCCACATGTTCTACTAGTACTACTACTAGTTACTATTATTAGGAGTTTTACGGAGTTTTGGGGTTCATTTTTAAGCTTATAATTGATGGAATGTTAACATAAATATTTACGTATAATTTTTTTTCTTAGTCTGCAAAATTGTTCGCTTGTTACGTTTAAGTAGTTAACGTCGCCTTACGTACTTTTCGTTAATGCTATCGTGTATATGGGGCATATCATTTTATTAGAGCACTCAAATCATTTTTTCCGTCGGTGCGTCTGTGATTCGTGAATTAATAAAAGTGGCCGCTTTAAATCTGATTATTGTAAATTTATTTTGGGTTGTTGCAATAAATTCTTTGTCTCGTGTATAAATTTGCATTTTGCACAGCAGTCGATGAAATTGTGCCCCGCGTATGTGTATATTTAGTTTTATTAGATGTATGGTTTCACGCACCGATGAATATTAATAAAGAATCATTCTTATAAACCGTTTTAATGTACAAATAATCTGATCCCGTTAAGGTGTTTAATGTTATTTAGTTCATTTACGATGTATTGTTTTTCCTTTGTGAGAGACTCCGGCAAGTATGTTCACTTCCACTGTGATTATTGTAAAACTAATTATTATTATTATTAATGTGCCGGTGAAACTATTATCTTAATTGTAATATGATTTTAATGATTTTTATGTAACATTTAATATGTGTAAAGTACCCTACGGTACGCGCCGAGAGCTAATTTTATGTAATAATGGGTATTTTATGTTTTAATTTAGTTTAGTTGCTTGTGTCACACAAGACGAAATCATTAACATAATTTAAATTCGATAGGTGGGTGATCAGGGGATATAGCACTGATGTTGCTTAAGTTTTTTCTTCTATAATAATCGCATAGTTATTATGAGAGAATTGTAAATAAACATCCAAGTACCCCTTTTTATTTTACTTTTATTTTGTTCCTTTTTCCTTTTCCTTTGATTTTTTTACGGTCAACGTGGTTAATTTAAAAGTCAAATTAATTCCTTTGTATAATTGTTTTTTAATACTTTCAATTGCTTTCTCATACATTATATCTGGTCTACAAAAAGCTAAAAAAGTTACGCTTTTAACGCTTTCGTTCATCTTCATATAATATCAAAAAAACGTGAAACTACGGTGGTAATATTATAATGAATTATTGAGTATAAATAAATTTTGAGTTAAATTTTGGTGACTTTAACGTGTAATGAAGTAATGAAAGACACCTTGATAACAAAAAAAATGCTAAATATTTGTTTACGTAATACCCAAAGCGTAAGTTAACCAAGTTGACCATATTTTTATTATTATTTATTTTTTGTTTACCAGCCTGGGCCTGTCTACGACTTTTATTCTGTTTCCGTCGCGTTACGGGGTTGGTAGAACTTTGCTGCTGTGGTCCAACACGCTAATCACGAGTTAATATTAAGGCACACTTCACGAACGTATCCTGAAATTTAACGTTTGATTAGAAAATAAATAAGAAAATAAAAACAAAGCATTCTAAATTGTCTACGAATTTCAAGTCTATCGGGCCACAGCGTTCTTGTAGTTACTGCTGATAAAGATGTCGGACCTTGTTGTATAATAGAGTATATAGCTTGATCGGTGGCTGCAGCCACGCACAGGCATGCTATAGTCAATAGTGGGCGAAGTCGCCAGAGCTGCTGTCTCGACAATAACCCAGTGTCAGACAATAATCATTACTATTATTTGCCTCTGTAGTTCATTTTTTGGCCCCTTATTGATGGACGGGACTGTGGCCGGATTCTACAGTGGATTTAGAACTCGATTTTGGATACATTGAAACAACAATACATTCTACGTTAGCAAAAGTTGGCGTGCATATAAATATTATATTAAATCAGCGCCATCTATTAAGAATTAATGAAATATCAACAGTAACAGGACTTGCATGGTGTTATGTTATGCCGTTCATTCGATATTCACCAAAACTACAGTTTACATTGTCTGGAGTATTTTGTAGTTGCTTACGGATCATGGACTGTCCTCTGCAGCATGTTTCACTGTCACTTTGCATTAAAAACGGTATAATTAAGTTACACTCAAAGCAGATTCTGAATGAATATTTTAGAATAAATTAAATAATGCATGATATCATTTGACCTCGTCCACAGTCTCGGACATTTATTTAGAATCAATAGTTTATATACGTACGTTAGGTTCTGAAATAGACCCGTAGTGTAAATAAAATACCTACCTAACTTTTAGCGCCCTTTTATAAGCACAGATAATGTAATGTTACAATTCGTAACGAGATTTTTCAGTCTGTTTCCTAGGATCCGATAAAGCGAATATTCCGACCGTGTAGTTATTAACTAAATTCTATCAAATATTTTAGACTAATTTAATATTTGAAAGAATTCGGTCACCAGTGTACCTTATTTGGCACTAGAAAATAGAAATTCATCACGATAAAAATATAGGCTAAACCTTATGACTTATAATACTATTTATACATGTACATATTTATAGATGTCGAGATAAAATTGCAACTCTATTGATTTTTATGTGATATTTGTATTATCGCTCGTAATTTACTGTTCTTATACACTAGAATAGAATTTAAATGTTATAATAAAATAATGTTCACGTATTTAAAGAGAGAGTACCTAATATTCATCTTTATCTTGTACGTGTGAATTTTTACACAGATTTTTACAGCTTTTTTGCATTAAGATGTTAACTGGTTTATTTCTAAACAAGTAATCTTAGATATACAATCACCAACAGAGTAATACGTATATAATACAATTCCGTATGCTCTTCAGACTTAGGTACGGCTAGAATATACATTGTCTACATTACTAATGTGTAAATAATTGATTAATATGAATCAATATATTCAAGAATTTCTATAATTGTAAAAACACAATATTCAAGAAATCTCGATCTGTTTTGCTCTCCATCATTCAGCGAATTCTTATATACATTAATCGCTACGAAATACACACTTATGTACTAACATTTTTAAAAATATTTATTGGTGTTTTCGATGTCGTATTGTCCTCCACAATTTACGTACTATAATTATTAATTATCTTCGTCTTCGTCTATGATAAATTTTAATATTGACTGAACGTTATTTAATCTTTACATGTGCTTAGATCGCAGCTTTTCATAGAAATCGTATCTAGTATGCACCTACATAACTAACAATAAAATTAAATACGAGTTAAAAATAACGTGAAGATTACATTTAAATGTTTTAAAGAGCGCACCATATTTCAATTAGAATTTTGTATCTTAAATATAAGGAAGTTACGTGACCTCAATAAATCGACACAATAAAGAATTGAAAATGGTAACCTCAAGATTCGCCTTCATTGTAATGGGCAAACTCCTTGCGATCAGGCGCGCCACTGTATCGTAAGCTCTGATAAGTCTCTCGTAAGTCTGATGTCTCAAGTTTGTTATCGTAGCATTTGATAGTTAGTGTGCTGCTAAATTTAGGCTCTATAGGTAACTTTTATATTATATTCGTCGCTCGATATCTACCTAATAGGTATGTGTGATAATAACAGTAAGCTTTCAACTAGATGAAGTACAATGAATTCTAATTACTTATAGGCCAATGTTTATAAACATTATTTTTACACTGTCTATTAATATAAATGTGATTTTGTCTGTAGTTCGTAATGTTTTAGATTACTGCAGTCCAGTGAGTCTACTTGTCGTTTGCTTTGAACAAAGCTAAGTTACTTCGTTTAGTGTCTAAATTTTAAATAGAATGAGAATGGATATACACTGTAGGTATTATTTCAAAGGTTCTCTAAAGTCCAATCTCTCAATTTATATACCTACTTGGCATACAAAGGGTTGTAAATAATCTTGCAAACACGACTATTTTTTGAAAAATATTTGCTTCGAACAGCAATGTTCATCACTTTGGAGACAGCGCGTCGTTTGCCAGCGGCTACGTGTCTGCATAGTGTCGTGTACGCAATTATCTTATCTTTATCGCAAATCTGTTCTCACCAAAATATTTTGCCGTCCAAGTTTCGTACCTCGTACGACAGACAGCTGGACTGTTCTATTTACTACTCGTATATATTTCATTTTATCTACGATTCATATTTCGACACAAACCGACTTTTTAAATTAAACTATAGATGTCTAAGGTATTTTATATTTATCTAGAGCTTATAGAAGGATTAGGGCTGTAGTCGACTTAAGTGTGAAGTTATTTGGATGTTAGGTTTCTTTTGTACTGTGGGTAACTTGTATTAAATTTGTTTAACAAAGAACTTCTTAATTCTTTGACGGTCTCACATTATTTTTTCGTTTATTGTAATTCATATGGCACAGCGGATTAAGGTAAGCTACATTCAATAGCATAGACGGACAAAAACTATTCAATAACTAGTATATCCTCGAACCAAATCATTGTTCCACATTCATATAACGTTTCTACTATTTGAATCATCTTAAATTAAATACAGTAGAACGGTAGAATCATAAACAAATTTCTTATTGTATTTGTTTTTATTTATGGAGCATTAAAATAAAAATAAAATGTTATACTTTTGGAGGAGGTCAAAGAATTCTACCATCCAAATAACTAGTACCTACAAGAATATCAGGGATATTTTAGCGGTAGCGTCGGCTTTTTAACCTAGATGACTTATCAAAGATTTATACAAGCTATGGGTGTAGTGTTTTTTGTATAGAGCTAGATATCTGTCTCTATGTGTCTATTTTATCTTAGCGTCCTGCGTTGCGGCACACTGGCGGAGTCGCCGAGCGATTACTGCAAATAATGTAACTGTGTATAGGTATTTGTATTTTGGTTCAAATAACGTGAATCTCGTGTAGCCACGATGAGTGTTGTGGACTTACTGTAAACTGATAACAATGAATACGTTTAAGCAGTTATATGCTTATCCGTTTAAATCCAATAATTTTTTGCAAGTTTCGATTTCGATTTTAAAATTATACTCATAACAGATATATAAGTAAATTATATGTATGGGTTTCGTGTCTTATTGTTGGCTGAACCTTCAATAGGGATTATTCATTGCGGAATGGAAATTAAATTAAATGTTAGATTGCACGCAAACAGATACCAGTGTAACCCAACCTTAAGGTAGTTTTGTATTCAAAATCCTGTGCCCTCTATGTGTTCCACTGCGGAGTGAACAAACTGGGTCCTATCCTATCTCAATTGCAAATTCATACCCACCTTGCTTTAAATTCACACTTTCGCAACTCCGCCATCGTGCCCGCACTGCTAAAATATTAGATGACGCCGTTTGATTGTCATAGATTGAGATTATTTCTATAAAATGTGATTTCGATGTCCAGATTATTCAATATTTGCTGTCTTCTATATTACGTGTTAAGTAAGGATATCCTATTAGCGTCCAGTGAGATCTTTGTGTATCAGTGTCTATGCGGCGTCTAGCGGCGCCGTAACTTAACGTACATACCTAACACCTATTTATGCTAGAATAGTTTCAGTAAACGTAGGATTACGACCAAATTAGACGGTAATTTTAATATATCTTAACACACAAATATTATAACGTTACCTGTACGCTACGAAGCACTGGTGCAGACGAGGGGAAAATTTTAAAAGTACAAATTTATCAAACGTTTCCCCACAGTCTGCGATGCTTTAAAGCTCTTTTCTTATATACTTAGTATTATATAAGAGAAAGAAGTTGCATTCGAATTGTTTCTAAAATCTTTCTGAACTTTAATATCTACCTAAATGTCGTGTTAGAATTCGTCGCATTCGTGGTAATTTTTCATCGTTTGGATGTTTAAAAAATCTGAGAAATTATTTAATAATTGTACACCATAACCTCATGTTTAATTAAATTATTTATTAATCACTTAAATGTATTAGAATTGTGTAGTTATAGTTGAATATCGGTGACAGGATCACGTTTTCGAATTAAATCGTAATTTTATAACAATTGATGTGCCTAAGTGTATTACTGTATTATTGTAAATGTATATACTATAATAATTGAATAGTTACGGTATTTATTGCAAGTCTCAGGGTGCGGATGGCATGGTGACGCAAGCTATCAATTTCGTGTTTCCAGTATGTATTTTGAGACAATAATTCTTATTTGCATTTTATCTTTGATTCACTTTTGCCAATCTTAACATTTCATTGTAACCGTTCGGATTATCGATAAGATTTGCTAATTCCGTTAACATAATGTTTTTCTACTCAATTGGATTTGTCGACATTTTGTCACGTTTCATAGTATCGTACAGAATAGCGGTAGGTAATTTTCTATTGGAATCGTAGAAGTTGTTTTGGTAACGCTCGACTATTTGTGAACACGTAGATAAATGTCTTGATACACTAGAGATTTAGATTTCCCAAATTTTATAGCACGCCCGTGTTTTCGCAAAACAAATGTTATCCTAGCCATTTATGTTGACTTGTTAGATGTAACGATGTATGGTAGTACGCCGGCTGGCGGGTGTTTAAGTGGTAAATTGTCTATGTATCATTCATACTCGCTGTGTACACGATATGATGGGTAATCGGGTAGTTGTGTAGACTTGATTGTGATATCAGTAAACATTTTCATACGAGCATCCAAAACTTGTTTCATTTCCTATCCAGCATCTTTCCTTGAATATCTTTAATTTTTTAATTGTGTTTTTTTTGTTAAGAGTGATAATTTATTGTCTTACTTAATATTAAGAAAAAAATCTTTGTACCTACTCATAATATTGTTTTAAATTTTTGCCAAAAACATATAAACAGTTTTATGTCACTTTTGGTTTTAATAGAGTTTATTGAATATTGGATACATCAGTCAATTTAGTACTCCATTAACGTAAGTGATATTATTTTATTTGCACTATTAAAACAAAATCAGATGTGTATGCCTGGGACTCGAACCCATGGCCTTCAGAGTTAACGATCACTTTCAATATAACCTATTTATAGTATAAATTTTTAATGATTTGTGTATTTTGTGTCAATAAGCGTCGGACGAGGAGCGGGTGAAAAATAAAAACAACATATACCGTATGAAGTAAGCTTTTTTAACTAATTTTTAAATGGAACACAATACACTATAAAACATTAATTAGAAGATATTGGCCGAATATTTACAACGAACATACAGTTATTGGTCGACGACATGGATACGACTGTCGTGTAGAGATGGTAAGGTTTCTTCAGGAATTTTAAGGTATATACACGACGATTTTGTGTTAAAATCCTTGTGTACAAACCATAGTTCTGCTCGGATTTTACAATTGCCTCTGGAGCTTAAATACAATGACATACAAACATACATGTATCCCCCGAGGACCCCGTTTCAATGCGTAATAAATACACTTGAGTGCATATTATATACAGTGTTGCAAAACTGGGGTCATTTGGAAACTCAGTCATAATTTACACGCACAGAAACATTCATATATTAACAAAATAAAATTATATCTGATGTATTAAATTATTTCTCATTCTTTACAATTCAGGGTACAGATTGCATTTGCTCTGCGTCCAGAATTACTAACACTATTTTAAACAATTAAACATGACAATTGCATCGTAAAATTATGTTCTGAGATCATATTCAATACATCACAGGAGTTAGAGACAAATAATTAACATTACAAGACCGACGTGCGTTCAAGGTTTCAAAAATGTTAGATATGTCTAGACCAATGGTTCCCAAAGTGACCTGATACCATTCTTTTCAAGGACCACAATGATAAGGTAAGGTAATACAACATTAAACCATAATTAAATTGTCATTTGGATACTGTAAAAGATTCAACCAACTTTAAATGATTCGCAGACCATATTTCAGTAACGAACTATCTTTGGGAACCAATTGATAGTCGAGCTCAATACCGTGGTCTAAGCAAAAAACCAAAAGTTATATAATTGCAACGTTATCTAGACACATATAACATATTTGACTTTGATCTATATCTCAAAAACTCCTACACGAAATAAATGAACGATTTAGGATCCCGTTACGATACTATTTGGCACATAACAACATCCAAATAGACATTTAAACAATAAAATTATATCAAACATACCATGTTGTTTCATTAACAGAGGTTGGATTGTTAAATATAGACATTTGTCCAAAATAGTAAAGATTTTGTAGAAGCATCTATATTTAAGTAAGTTATTTGTTTGTTGGTATTTTGCATTATATAGACAATTAGTATTTTTATTGTTTACAGTTCTAATGCAAAAATACAAATTGTAAAAATAAATAAAATACATTTATTTAAACAGAGATGATGTTAAATGTAAAATACATTTACATTTATAAAAAAGTAAATTACGAATAATTATATCGCCGAATTAAAAAGAGATTATTATTTTTTTAAGAAAATACGATGTTCCGCGAAAATTTTTATTTTTTTCTTTCCATTCTTTTCAACGTAAATCCAAAACTAAGCATCAAATATAAAACATTATAGAAATAAACCAAAAAAGTTTTCAGTAATTAATAAACAATTAGAACATTAATCTTCCAGCATCTGTTTCTGAAACAACATTCAGTAAATACAATTCATAAATTCATGAACAACGTCAAATTAAACAAGTCATAAAGTAAACCATCTCGCCTCGCAACAGAATATAAAAAATAGGGCATTTTTCTTTAAATTGTCAATTACAAAGTTCATTTACAATATATTTCATTGTGAAACCTAGTCCGACTTAAGATTACTGACGCTTTGGTTGGAACGCACGGACGAAATAAATACCAGTGTTATATAGTGAATGGACCACAGCTATTACAAAACGGGTAAGTTTAACATATACATTAATAGAATATTTGCAACCGAAGAATTTATATACTATACCTTAATAGACCTATAGAATGTTTGCAACCGAAAAATTTTGAAACCTTAAGCTCTGAACATACCTATTTCTACCTGAAATTTCATTCGATACCAATTAGCAGTACATAAATTAATTACCTATTTTTTGTCATTATTTACCAATCCAAATGAATTAAAGCATTACTTGTAAGAAATAAACTACTTTTGGGTCCGAAAATAACATACACTTTTCTGAAACACTGTGTCGAGCATTCTTTCTCAAAGATTTTCGAGTATTAAAGTAAACAATGGAACACCGAAATTCATACCACCACTTACCCGTTCCCAATAGCTGTAGAAAATCTTGTATCCCACAAACACCATGTATTCTCCAAATTTAAAACTACCGAATGAAGTTATGAAAATGATATGATGGTCTTTTAAGTTTCCACCGCAGCCCTCACACCTAAACAGAAATGAGAATTTGTACTTTACTAAGGGCTGCGGTCGTTGGCATCACCGATTAAACAACATTTTAAACAACCGGTAAACGCTAGAAATCCAATATTAAACAATCAATCATCAATATATCAATATAATCCATTAAAATACAACAACAAAACGAATATACTAATTTGCGAAGGTATAGTACTAGAAACAAAACACAAATACTCAATGTTGCAATCTTTCGATGCCTTGAACTATTCCATTTGAATTATTAGCAAAATTTTCATTACGTTACAAAACCGTTCCGAGTTGAGTATTTGTATTTCACTTACATTAACTTGGTGTTTTATTTTCGTGTGTCGTGAAAAATCATCTCTTGAAACCTCATCGATAGCATCGAATAAGGACACAAGGGAACATTTTCACCCATTTGCTTCCAACATCAAAAATACTCGCACGATGCAGCGAAAATTTGATTTTCACAGTTCAGTGTTAGTATTTTCGAGGCAAGTTATTGTGACCTTTCAATTATTCAATTGGACACTGTTACGCCGGTTCGATAGACCAAAATTAACCCTAAGTCCTGAAAACTTAACTAATTACCACTACATCTACAATATAACTTAATTTACTTGTCAAAGAGATCATAATAAACTTATAGTTAATTGTCACATATATTAAATATATTGCCCTGAACATAAAATTTTCAATCGAAGTGTTATAGGAGATAAATCGGTACTAAATCGTTGAGCAAAATTTGGTAGTTGTGATGTAGCCATTGCAGTGACAAAATAATATATTATACTCATATACTACGATATAATGTCTGAAACTATCTTACAAATTACTTAACATAATTAAATTGTTCTCCACAATGTTAACGTCGCGACATCAAAAATAAATTAAGAGATAAAAAATAAATTTGCACAATTGCCTTTAAACACTGCGCGCTCAAAATTGAACGATGCCATGATATCTTAAGATTATAAAGGTTATACATGATCTGAGGTATGCACGTATGAAATGGCAACGCTGCGCCCATCACGGGTTAGGTTCGCTAACCAAATGCTCTAGGGAAGTGACGCCATCGGCATTCCTGGCAAATGTCCTTGTCCGCACACAATACGAAGCAGCTACGCAGGTCGTTTAGCTGCCTTTGTAACAAATCCCGTTCAATTCTGGCGGAGTGTGGTGCGGTGGAGCCTAGCTGGTGCGCTTGAAGGACTGCGACAGCCGCGCCACCTTGGGCGGGCGAATGTGCGCTCCCGACGAATATTCGTGTTTGTGCGCGTGCGCTGGTGACTTCTTCCCGCTGTTCGATAGCCGCTTGCGGGGTTTCAAGAAATCTGGAAAGGCAAAAATATTCCATAAAATTTCTGGTGAAATGAAAACAGAAACAACACAAATTAATTCTTTAAAATTACACATCGCAGACGGTAACAAATGTTAAAAATAAACCACGTTTCGAAAAGCTTTCTTGAATCTTGTTAAAGTGCAGTATGCAGGCAGTAAAGTGAGAGGGCATAAAAACGGTCGTAAAATCTACTTATATCGGAGGCGTGGCCTGCAACGACTGATTCGGTTGAGTTTTACGATCCCCGAAACTGGTGGTTCGTTAAGACCCGGATGCTTGCTCCGTCTGGGTCCCAACGGTTGACATTTTTACGACTTTATCCGTGGATAGCATTAAATGTCGCTCTAGCGCACTTAATGCACCCAAATCCTTTTACTAAAACTTAGTCGGCGACGCCCTTTGTGTCCATTTCTAATTTTGTAAAAATATAGCCTTAATAACTATAAAACTTTTATGGTTTTTTTTACTACTGTTTAATCTGCGTTATAATGGGTAAAGGCTGTGAGTTACTGGTGTGATTTACATTTACATTGAGCGAGTTCAGTTAACAAACTATCGGCGTGTAACTTCAAAGTTCACGAGCGCCCTGATTAGATAATTTGGGTTGTAAATTGCAACAGACACCGAACTTACTACGCATATTATTTTTATGAGCAGTTTAAATGATATGTAATCGTCACTACTGACAGTAAAATTTCGATTCGTATATCGTCTGTACAAAAAGTGCTATTAAATCTGTCAAAATCAGTTTTAAGGAAGTAGGGTTCTATGGGATAATATCGCGATTTTAAGTCTGTTTGTACTTAAGTATTTACGTATTTCAATATATTGTATTGGTACATAACTATTAAACTTATGAGTAGTAAATTTTGGATTATAATGCAGATGTAAACCTTATACATATAGTCGGTTTAAAATATAATCAGAAGCTTACCTATTCCAATAAATTCACTAAACATTAAACAGCAATGATTGAATATCCTTCGATAAATACTTGTAACTAAGATAGTGTCGATTGGTTGTTGTGTCTTATTCCTTTTAGTTCTGTGTGATTAATTTCATTTTAGAATATTTAGTTGTATCAAAAAGTGGTTTAAACAGAAACCTTTTTTTTTTGTTTTCGAGGGGGAAACCTTCAAAAGGTACCCGACGCCGTGGGAGCGACGCCGGGTTATGTGGG
>DWNY01000405.1:0-16714 GCA_018250635.1 Telegonus apastus | reverse complement strand
ATTTGTTGTCTTCCAGACAAAAAGAAGTTACGAGTCCATCCGCGCAAGCATAAACCTCTTCAACCAGCCCTCATTAGGACTTCTATCTGAGTGTGAGAAGATCTGAGGGTAACTCCAATTCCATTGATTATATAAAACCGGATGGTGATTGATGGCGGCCTCTCAGGGCCCCAGCTCAGCGGGACACCACTGTTTCACGACTACGGGTATTTCAGATGATTAAAGGTTGGCCACTCAAATTATTCGACAGAAGCGAGGAGGCTTAGATGAAAGAAAATGTGTGATATTTTAAGGTATATGAGGGCAAATATAAAAATTGATGGGTATAAGGGTCTCATGCTTAGTATTTTTAGAAATTTGAAGAAGCAAACGAGGACGCAAACGAGGAAACGAATACACAGGGCAGGAAAATCAGAGTGTGCCTGTTAGTGCTAAAAAAGGATTATCCTTTTCGTCATTGCGTACGAGTACTTATTAGTATGATATTCAGGCTAATTTTTATCCCGGAAAAATGTCAGTTCTGGGATAAACGGTTTTTTGCATAGAGTCAGATACCGATATACGCGTCACACGAGGCCGTTTTATATAATACCAAATAATGCCAGTAAAGGTTTTCCTTTGGTATTAAACAAAATCTTATGCGTCTAAAGAATCTTCATTTGTTAAACTATCATAAAGTTGTAAAAACATCGCAAAAATCTTAATTTAAATGTTTTCCAAAAAAGTACGTTAGGTACGATTAAAGCACCTGTTCGTCTAATTCGTATCACTTATAGTCGTCTTAGGCGTATCTAGGCAACCGTTAATAAATTATTATCTGTTAAATAATTTTTAGCCGCTATTTCTTTATTGAAGTGATATTATAATTGCGGTATATTATTCTGCAAGTTCATACACTAGCTTTTGTACTTCAGTAGTAACTAATCCAAAGAATCTAGACTACTAATGTAGTAATATTATTAATAATAGTGTAATAATAGTGCTACGGTAATTCCTCTTCAATTTCCACTGTCATATCAATAAGCCTACATTTGTACCATCAGAAGTCGCTTCTTTTACTTCAGAGACAAGATATTGCTGGAAACTACTTCGACGCTACTTCGACTTGCGAAAACTTACCTTATAAGGTACTTGTATTTTTCACTAAAATCTTCATAATAATTTGTTTTTAACTGCTGCTGCTTGCTAAAAACGTCTTTAGTTAAGAATTACTGCTAATATGAATTTATCCTTACATCCTTTATAACAATCGATCCGTCGAGTTTGATTAGGGGTGAAGTCAAATGTACTTAAGTGCGGAATTTAAAAATTTAATATCTCGTTGACAAGTCCACAAATCTAATAGACCCTTCACGTCGTCAGCATCCGGCGATCTACGGAGACCTCGAGAGCGACATTTTATACGGAATTGCTTAGAAAATCAACGGCGCGGACAATATTTGCAGAAATATTGACGGTTTTAATCACAATGCCTTTGAGTGAATTATTTTTAGACTATTGATATTATTTGCGTTGGTAGGTACGTTGCAAAATCTGTAGGTAAGCAGGCAGGGATTTAAAGCAAAGAAACGTAAAAAACGTTACAAAAAATATATACCTACCTCCACCACGAAAAGATAACGTCTTTCCTATGGGAAGTCAGTTAATAAAATGTAAATGTTAATCTTGCAGATCAAAGCTACTTTATGTTGATATCTACGTTCCTAGATTTTGTTTTTATAGTTTTAATGCAACACAATCAACAATAAAAAATTGATATTTAGCAGTCGCTGTTACCTATGAACATCTGTGATTCTGTAATCAATGTTCTGCCTAAAGTTGATCCTAAAAGCATTACAACTTCTGAAAACTAAAATAAATGCCTTTAAATAGTGTACTTACCATACCCGTTAAATCAGAACAAAACAGCTGGACTGCTGCAGAAAATACTAACGCAGCTGAACGTCAAAAAAGTTAATTTAGTTTCAATGCAAACATATGCTAAATTCGAAAATTTATTATGGATGGAATGCAAGTATTCTAAAAAGACATAGGACCTATTAACACGAGAATATTTTATCATTGAATTGATTGTGTTATACCTACTTATTAATGTCTATCTTACTTTTTAGGATATAATGGATATCATTGCAATTATTTCGAAGTAAACTCATAACAAAATTCCCATCGATTCGAAATGAAATGTCAACATATCAGAAACCACTCTGCTTTCTAATAAACAATTTGCGGCTTACAATAAACGCTTACAAATCAACCGAAATCCCCTCGCAAATCCCAATGCAACTGCCGTGCTATTCCGTTACTGATTCACCAGCTTTATAGAACTCTATTCGACTAACAAATGCTTTTGAAAACAGCTCACTGTACACTGGCTAGATATAATGACCACTTTCGCAAATGCCAAATTATTCAGACCTGTAATAGCCGGTAAATTGTTCGCACGTTTATAAATATGAGGGTTCAAGCATTTTGGGCGCTTGTAATGACTGTGTCGGATTATAGGATTGGGAAAGAGAGGGAAGTAGGTTTGTTGGTGTGAGAACGAGATAAGGGATGTTTAGGGATTACGGTTGACGGATGTCGTGTACACTAATGATTGGATTGCCGCCGACATAAGGCGTAATGACGTCTTGATTTGACAGATGTCAGACGCCTTTCAGGAAAACGGGAATTTGACTTGGAGCATTTTGGCTTAAGGCCGTTCACATTTTGACTGTAAGGGGAAATTGTGATCTCATAAAAAAAAAATTTGGGTCTTTCAATTTAATGAAAGAAAATTTGAATAATTAACACCATAAACGTTAAATTATTTAAAAAGTTAACGCTTAATAATGATTAGGATATTTTAAAAGCTATTTTTATTAGGATTAATAGCTATTTTATTAGGAAATGGAAGGAATGAATTATTTCTGAAAATGGCACCTACATAAAATTGTTTCTCTGTAGGTACCTCTCTCAGGAAAAGTCGTATCTCAGGGGGAAAAATCAATTGAAATTAAGGTTACAAGAGCCGCAGATGTTCGAGAGAATTTAGGAGATATTTTAATGTTTACAGAACTGAACATTAAGAAATATATATATAGGCAGTTTATGTGCAATTGTGAAGATATATTTTTAATTTATTTCCCAAAAACTGAAAATATGGAATGAAGGGTACAATAAAAATCTCACTAATCATTTCTAGGCCAAACGAAGTCATGGGTACGAGTATACATACATATATGTAATAGACGAGCATTCAGTCTGGGTGGATGGAAAAATGGTCACTGCTACCTGAGTATGTTCACCCATGAAAGTCTGTAACTGTAACTAATATAGAATTAAGGCTCTGAAGCCGTTCAAGACACGTTGCCACTCTTGAGGACTTGGCCGCCTTATATGTAAGTCAGCCGACATCCACATTACAACCTTCCAAACGCAAGAACTGTTTCACGTTCATCGAGATACTATGTACTGAAATACTAGAGAAGGCACTGCATACCACTGTTGCTTCCTGTCCAAGTGCGGCAGCTGCGCCGCTCGCATTGTAGTCTATGCGGATGACATAACCCCTTTGTAGCAAATCAAGCGCTGCAGTTTTGAAGGATACGTTAGACGGTATTATTATTGTTCAGCGCTTCAGCGACTAAGTTATGAATTACAAAAAGGATCACGATTTATGTTTGAAGAAGCTTCTCTATAGTACTTCAGTACATTATATCTCAATGTTCACGTAGTTGTTGTTGTAATCCTTGCAAACCTTTTTATAATGGAACTTTTTTACAATATTTCTGCAAACGTACATGCAGTCCACCTGATGGTAAGTGACCTCTGCCACCCATCGACATCTGTAAGTAACGCAGATAAGATTTATCTTAACTGAGGTTAGCCACTAATGCACTGCTACACCTAAGGACTAAGATAGAATCCTCGGATAGGTATCAAACATATTCAATACAAAATTCAATTATGTAATGTATAAGCCTGATAAGATACGCGTAACTAAATGAAGACAGACATAAGTAGCTACTAACACGTAATAGCATAATAGCTTATTATCTTCAACATCTCTATCAGAGATCCATCATCTGATCCATACAACTGAAACACGACTCTATCACTAACAACATAAGGCTAAAAATAGCTGAAAATATAGCATACTTTACAAGTAAATTGTATTATAGGAATCAATTTCGTAACACAAAGACAAAAGGTTCAATTTTCTTTGTTTCAAAGAATCTTTAGTAACCCTTCATGTTAAGAGGCGTTAAGGAATAATTTGATCAACTACCCACAACATATTAGACCTTATTGTCTGATGTTAGAACAGATTTTCCTTTGTGTAATAGCAGAGTAGCTTGTGCCTAATCTATTATCTAGAGGGCCGGAGGCTGCGAGATTAGATGCGATTGATAAGAAGTGGCTGAGTGTAATTATGATATTGGCTGATTACTGATAAGCATAGCTTTGTGCTAAAAGCTAACCGGGACTCGATACCTTTGTCAGCTGATTTCAATAGGGTTTTTCTTGATAGTTTCCTTTTCTTCCTCTCACCCCGAGATTATAAGTTTTTTTTTATGAAACAGAAGTAGCAAACGTGCATGTAGTCTATTAAATGATCAGAGGTTATTGAAGGAAAAAAGAAAGTAGGTACTAACTAAAATACTACTGACTACAACATTATATGGCTTAAATAATAGTAAACATGACTTGAAATCCACATATTATATTGCAAATGGACTTAAAAAAAAAATGAAACTACCGACCACAGATACGTATTTATGCCTGTGGGTTTCCTAAGATTTATGTTATCTTAAGTTATAATCTCTTATGTGTTATTTTACCATTGTTCATGGAGGAACATAGCAGTGCTTAATATTGCCTAGACTTACCCTGAGATGAGACCCGAGGCCAGCAGTGGGACAATAATGGATTGACATTATATGTCTAGAGTTTAATAGAAAGAACTTTAGTTAGGCCTTGAGTGTAATAGCAATTTTTTAAGATAAATGTTTTTTTTTTAAATTCTCAATATTTCGTGACCCCTCGGAGCCAGAGCCAGGTGTGGCCAGTGAATGCTGTTGGCAAAACAATGCTGGCTCCAGCGCGCGAACTATTATTTCCTGTGAGTGCCTTATTTTAAACATTCGATTGTTTTGTTGAGAACCGTTATTATTATTAGGTAAGTTGTTTGTATTGGTACAAACTTGAGAGAAATGTATATAAAACATATTCCCTCAATACTATAATACCTCAGTTAGTTACCAAAGTTTGTTTAGTGATGTTCGTAGTAGGATTTATTTTGAAATTAATAAAGATCCCAATTAGGTACCTACATTAGGCGCTTATAATTTTAATCGATTTCGAAAAAGGAGTTTCGGCAGTATATATTTTTACCATAATACGTGAAAATCCAAGTTCTAATATGATGGATGGGTGACCGTTAGTGGCAAATATGGGCGCTTAAGTGCGTCGGAAGGCACGTAAAGCCGTCTTCAGTTATCATTGAATAGCAGTTGAGTTAGCGTGGTGGAGTACACCCAAAGCCAAAAGCCAAAGGGATAAAAGGGATTGCAGCATTTCCCTATAGGTAGGTGATATACAAAAACCTAAATTTTCCTAGACATTTTAAACGACGGTATGCTCCATGACGGAGCTACGGTATTTTACTATTTATGCAAATCCTAGCATTTACGACTGCATTGGCTACCCTTAACAAACACCCTTCACACTCAAACAAAAGGGTAAAAATTGAAAATAAAACTGCCGGAAGCGGCACACGACCGCAGCATATTTCACGGGTTCATATTGTACGGTTACGATTGACGATTGTTCATTAATTGTACGATCGAATCGTACCTACCCTCGGGTACAGCGGGGTGCTAAGTTCGGAGAACAATGAACTGGGACAATATTTCGCGAATTAAAAATGATTTCAAGTTGGTTTGTGGTCACGTTTCCGTCGATTCTAATCATGTAAGTGTTTACGAAAATTTAATGCTTTCGTCTTTGATTATATACTTTTAAGAACGAGGGTTTCTTAGAAAAGTCGCCCAAAAACAGATAACGTTCATAACACAACTTTATTGTCCAATCAAAATGGCGTAATGGAAACATACGAACAATGCCGTCTTTAAGATAGTGTGCGTGAGTCACGCACACATGCTTATATTTCTTGGACGTGCGTGACGTTGTACTTGGAGAGTATATAAACATAGGCTCTCATCTATGAATTAAGTTATCCGTAGCGCCACAGGGCCGGTTTCAGTATAACAAGAGGCGGATGGCCAGGACTCCGGCAATAGCTGGGTCCGCAACCGTCCCTTCCTCTAGCGAAGGCGGACGGTCTAGGAAACCGGCAAACGGCGACCAAAACCATCCCTCCCTTCCGGTCCATAGTCTTCCTGTCCCGGCTGAGCTTTAGGCTCGCCATAAAACAAACCGGTGAAGCTGTAAAGGCCACTAGGGCCAACAGCAACTACACATTTCGAAAAAAAAAATGGGACTGATTCTACATTTGTCGCTCGAAGGAGTAACATCTCGTAGAATTACTGCTACACTGTTATAGGCATCTATTGTTTTGACTGTTTGTAGCAATGAAGCGTTTTATTTGATTGAATAGGGTTTCTTTCATTCAAATGGACGACCGCCCTTTATCTCCCATCTTTAGTTCTGGAGTTTCAAGGCAATGTGACAGGCCCGGCTCCCGTTTCAACGACCCCGTGAAGCCTCCTCCTCTAACATCAAGTAAACATAACTTTCGTTAATATAAAAGGTGTCAAGTTAAAAATTTCTTTTGTTTGATTGCTGATCAAAATTTCAGAAAATTTCTGAAGCCAATATTGCTGTTTTCAAGTTAATCTACTTACGTAAATTTGGTAAGGCTTAAATTCTAAAGACAACTGTATATATACAAAATCTACACAATAACTTCGTAAATAACGTTTTTAACCTATAAATAAATCAAATTAAGCAATGATTTCTTTACAATCCATACATTTTTATTAGGAACGCCAATCAGCGCTCGCTGAAGGATGGCCGCCATTTCCTGAACCGTTGCCTGCTTCCGCGCTAACATTATTGTAACTAAACGCCATTATTTACCTTTAACCGTAGCTTTCTTTGTACCTTATTTAAAAGTATAAAGTTTATACAATATTTGTTTATAAACGATGTTTTATTTTCTTTACACTTTATAATGTCCGTTTATTGAAATTGTTTGGAAATGATTGATTTAGACAATCTGTTACTTAGTATGAGAAGTATATTTTACTACTAGCTGTGCCCCGCAGTTTTACATGCATTTTAAAATATAATAAATGATACCCGTCACACTGTAATTCAGTTATTTTGTCGCATGTTATTTCGAAATTACAAGCAGACACTTCAATTTTATTGATAAAACACTAGTAAACCCACTGAAAATCAAGTTCTCGCGCATACGGCCTTTTATTAATTCCGCAACACGTTATACTCTTAATATCTTCCAAACTATTCATCCAAATTACTCGCTATAAAACTACAATAGATTTTGAAATAATTTGTTTTGATTATAATTAATATTTGATATGTATAAAACCCATCGAAATATCATTTTGGTATTTTCAAAATTTTTAAAATAATATAATAAGGGTAAGTTACACATACAACATAGAAAAATTCTGTTGCAAATTTTGACATATATTTTTTTTATGATGGTAAATACTGGTAAATAATGTACAGTTTCTACACAACTTTACAATAACTTACAAGACTATAGTCTATGGTCGTAGGTATAGTAAGTCCAACTCGAAGTAAAATTGGTAACCTTGCTTAACTATCTTACTTAACAGCGCAACCTACCTACTGATTTTCTTCCGTCATGATGACGGAAATATATACGTTACGCAGTTTTAATTGGTGTATTATAACAAAACTGAGTTCATGATTGTTTAAAAACTTAATTATGACTTTTTAACTTAGTAGGTAGGCAATGAAATAAATCATTAGCTAAAACAACTCTATAATATTCTCTCGTGTAGATGTGGCATATTAGTTACGATGTCATAGTATAGTTTTAATCCTATCTGCACTGCTACTCACGTAACCAATTTCGACCGATTGGAATTGCGTCGACACTATCCAATCTGTCAAATATGACGTCATTTAATATGTTTGAAATAAATTTTGAATTACTTTGAATTAGCCATTAACGGGTTGGTTACATTCCGTTATCGTGATCGGTATGATCAAATGTCAAATTAAACGTTTTAATAACAAGTGTATGTAATTTTTTTAGTTCACCGACTAACCACCCAATATTTAACTCAATCAGTGCTAATCTCGACATAATTCCAATTTCAATCTGGCGGAATTGGTTTCGTGAGTTCTCACGATTGTTGTTTTGAGAGCAAATTTGTGACCAATTATTCAAAGATACATAGTAATGGAGTGGTAATGAATCAATATGCTTAAAAATCGTCGATTTGTCTTCAAATAAATAGGTAAATTGCGGCACAACTTGAAAGTTGAAACGGTGTCCAATGCATAATAACCCATTAATATCAAAGTGAGCGATGTCCATAATCAACTGACTTATTCAATTTATGCTCGAACCGGAGAGCTATTAAACGTGTTTTATCCTTATTGAAATTCAAAAGATCGCGTTTTACTCCAGATGAGATTTGTACCCTTAGGATATAATTTGAAGATTTTGCCATAAAACGGCAGCTGGGTAGCGGCGGTAAGCTCATTATACTTAGATCTTCAGAGGATTACTGGGAAAAAGATGTTTGATAAACAACCCACTTATCAATACGCCAGAGGCGCGATCCCGAGAAAGTAATATAAATTTTATTATAGCAGCCGTGAGTGAAACGTTCGGGCTTTTAAGTTCTGTAAATGGTAACATTTGATGGTTAGTGTTTTGCTGCGACGAATTATGCATTCAGGTCTTTATTTATTATAATGCATATATTTTACATAGTATCAATTATCAATCAAGTACGTATTTCTTCTTCTTCTTCTTCGTGTTTCTAGTTATACAAAATGTAATGGGATAATATTTGACGATTAGAAATAAAACGATATATATTTTTCATAAAAAAATGTAATGCTTTAATCTCTTTAGTCACTGTATAATGTGCCAACTATATTTAGGACGTCGGTATCGATGTTATTAATATGTATTTTTTTCAGCTATTGAAGTTCGCAAATTCTCATGAAAGTATACCCCCATAAATGGCTAGTATTAAAATAAATCACCACACAAAATTTGGCATAATAAGGATCTTGTTTTATTGCTTAATCATATTTTATCTTGACTTCTTTAATAAAAGTTGATAACAGTTGATTATAATAGTTGACAGAAACTCCTATAAGTTATTTATAAAAGATATTTTCAAACAAAACCTTCCAATACATCACAAGATACAGCAACAAAATATTTCTCAATAAAGCAACAACTTTAAAATTTTCAGCTGAAATTCGTTGGACATGAAATATGACCGGATTGTCGCGTAAAAGCGATTCATAATTCAAAATCCAATTTACGTTAGATGAGATTTCGGTTGAAATAAACGGATAACACGTTTGTTACACAGGGATTCGGATTAAGGTATTTGTCACATCGTTCGCGAGTGGAAAGATGAGCGAGTAATACAGCTTTAAAACTAATCGCACCTATTGCAGTGTTTGGTTGGTGTGGTAAGGGAGACATACTTATTCGAATCGTTACAACTCAGTCCTCAGGGGTAGCAACGCATCTCTGGACGACCTCTGGTAGGACTGTGATCTTATCTGAGATTGATTACAGGTTTTAATGCTTGTATACTACTTTCATAACATAAAAAAGGTAAATTAAATCAATCGAGCAGATTTTGGTGGAGCCAAATGTAATAATCATTTTATTTGTAGTTTAATTGCTTAGCTTTGGATAATTACTCTCTCATCGCTTCGCCATATTTAGTCTATGATGCGTCTCATGTAAATATTTGTATCGAATTTAGGATGTAATGTGTTTTCGATCAAATAGAGCAAAGATAAATGGCGGGTTAGTTCAGATAACGACCAATATTATTTGTAGTAGATTATACACTGACATAAATATACAAACGAACCATGTAATGTAAACTTAATTCCTTATTAACCAGGAACAAAGCCGTGGTGAATAAAGGGTTTTTTATCTTATGGAAGTAGCAAACGAGCATGCAGCCCACCTGATTGTAAGTGGCCACTGCCGCCCATGGACGTCTGTAATCAACCTCAAATAAGATCACAGTCCTACCTGAGGTCGGCCACAGATGCGTTGCTAACCCAGAGGACTAAGTTGGAAGGCCTCAATAAGTATGTCTCCTTTATCACACCCTTCAAACCAGAACACAGCAGCGCTTAACACTGCGGTTATAAGGCAGAAATAGGTGTGACGGTGGTGCCGCCGGAGTCGAACCATAAAGGGTTCTACCACCTTCAATATAATAAGCACCGACGATATCTATTCACATTCTTAAAGTTTTCATCTGAAAAGAAAATATGTGAATAACTCACGTAGAGCAGATGCGTTACCACTTCTGGGGACTACGATGACTCTACCATAAGGCAGAACTGTTTCACGGAAGAAATATATTCCATTCTGGTCTAGTTCAACCGGACTGATCCTATAGCTTGTACCATCTTTTAAAAGCAATTAAGTCTAGGATAAATAGCCATCATACCTTAAGATTTTATTTCAAGGCGAATATTTCGTGTAAAGCTATCTCGATTGATGGCTATAGGTACTAGAAGCATATTGGGGTCTTATATTAGCACTACTTTCCCATTATTGTATTCTACTTAAGTAGGTATATTTAATTTGCTAATTTACTTTTATTTTGTGTTTAATAAGTAAAGGTACGAGAATTAAAAAAAATACAATTTATGTCTCAACTTATTGTCTTGTTAAGATTTTTGAAAAGTTGTACTATCAAAAGGTTCTGAGAATCTTTCATAAAAAATGCTGTTCATTCGAAATTGTGTGAAGGTACGTGTCAGCTGAATTTGTGGTTTTTATCGTGAAATATTCAAGCAAGTTTCTATCCCGGATCAAACCTCGAGTGAGGGGTCGGCCATTTATCATCCCGGCTTCCCGGAAAAATGCCTTTCATAAAAATATATTAAAAGTTTCCATCCCGCTATCCACGAATTTTCACGCCTCGTATGTTAATTTGATATCGTAAAGGCTGAGTATTCGCTTTTTATATCACTCCGCTAATTTCAGTGTACTCGTAAATTGATGATTTGGAATTTATTACCCCGGAAACCAGCTTTATGTTTCTATTTTTAGCTGTGGAATTAAACAATGTGATGGTTTTTGTCTTTAATTTAGTATCATTGTATGACGGGAAGTTTCGAAAAAATACATAGATGCATTTGTGAGTAAACCACGTTATATCACGGGCGAATATAAATTGTATTTTGATAACGCTATCATCTGACTCTGTTATCAAAATACAATTTATCTAAACATTGCTTGTTAGAGTCACTAAAGAACGTGCGTTGTAAATTATAGAGGTATTTTTATACTATGGGAAATAAAGTGACGAACAACAATAAACAACGACAATAAATTATTGGAAATTTCGTATTTACTAATAACATAAAAGAAAGCAAAATAAACTAAGCTAACTAAACGTGATCTAAAATGCGATAGTGCTTCACACATTTCAAGTCGAACAAAACTTGTTCTTATTGGATTTTCTTAATTCATTTCCAGCTTAATTTCCAATTCCAATAAATCAAATCGAAGAAAGGAATTTTCAGTGAAATCCTGAAATTAGTTTTCAAAGCGCAGAATAGTTTTACTTTTAAACGAACGATTGTTCCGCAAGGAAACTTTAGGTCATTAAATACAAAGTAAAATCAAATTTGTAATAAAATTTCATTGGATAATCTTATTTTATATGACAATGAATAATATAAAATGGAAATAACAATTATCGAAATAAATATTATTGACGTTTGATTTTCGTCGGAATGATATTTTATAAATATCAGTAGGTATTACAATCTTTGAGCTAATATCTAAATTATGGTATAAATTCAGTACACTGGTTTTATCCGAGAGTCAATTTTAACTCCTTGTGTATCAGTGGGATTAGTGTAATTAAAAATATATACATTGGTAGGAAATACCTCAGTCTTCAGTGCAATCCATTAGGAGAACGGTCTGCCCTATGCACTTCGCACTTCACTTTTACACTGGGTTCCATGACTCCCCGGAAAATAGTATATACGAACGATAAATCCCTATATGCCTTACTCCGAATGAATGTATTTTTATATGTAATGTTCAAAACGTCAAATTTCGAAATTATCATTTTATTTCTTACAGTTACTTTTCTGTATTTCGGCAAATCTATAAATACTGAACAATTATTATTAAACCAGTGTAACAATTTGTCCGGCTTGAGCCTCGAAAACGTCAGTAATGGCATGTAAATATATTATAGACTCATGTCATTCCTATTGTTCAGATTAGAAAATGAAAACAGTTGAGCCTCTCGGGGCCCATAAATACAGATTCGTGCCCCTAGGGCCCAATCCGGTTCGACTCATTGCTACCACAAATTGATTTATCCCCGGGGAATATTCAAACTGACTTATAATATTGATTAATATCAGCTCAGCTCCTTAATATTCCCACGCTAACTTGTAAGTTTGGTATTGATCAATGGTTAGTTACTGTTCTAACTTGTGAACTAGCCACAGTGAGGTCTTGTTAGCGATACATTTCGCGTTATGAATCTTACCTTTAAAATTTTTTGACAATAGTTTGTATGTTTCCTTACCCTTTCATAAATTTTTAACGATTTTGCTCAGATATTTTGAGTTAAAAGAGCCATCAGTAAGAAACTTTAATTTAATCGCAGCTTACCATGAAAAATACATGATTAACGAAAACATTCAGCGGTATAATTAAACATTAAGGTTAGGAGTAATCTTCATAATTTGCCTATGGGTTTACTATTGCATAATACCGTGCCAAAGGCCTTAAATACTGCCCCTTCCCTTCATACCATTATCACTGCTGTAATAAGGCAGAAGTAGGTGTGGCGGTGGTGCTGCCTGATTCGAACCACAAATGGTTCTACCACCTTAAAACTCACTTGATTCTACACTTGCTGCATATTCTAACTTCACGATCGTAGTGCAAATCCCTAAACTTCAAACTGAGGCTGTTAGCCAAAGTGAGATGTCAAAGTGACAAAACTATTTGTACAGTGAGTCGGGTTAACCTCCGTCTTAATTACTAGATTGAAATGTAATCCAATTTGCCAAGTGCCGCTTTCGAATATTGGAAGCTATTTGTAGAATTAATAGCATTAATTTTACGGTTCCCGGTTATTTTAATTACGTTTTCCAATACTAATGATATTCTGTAACGTAAAATACGGTGACTAACGTAATCGTATAAATTAACTTATCCGGTTATAACCGGTTATCACCGGATAAGGCGGGCATAAGGTTATTTTAAATTCAATTGGCATTAATAATAATATAAGTGCAATTCATGTTCTATATGAAACACACAATTGTTTATTTATTAATTTGAAAATTTCAAACACAATAACGTAACAAATTTCGATATATCGTACCAAATGTACTATTTGATTTGGCTGTGATTTACATCTATTCTATTACTATGTAAGAAAAAAATCTATGTCTATATGGTTTACTGGGTTACACTTAATGTAATATAATATTATTGTAATGTGGATACTTAATAATTGCCGCGCCGTGCAATAATCCAGACATAGACAGACTATAGACTAGACAGAATCTATACAAAAATGACGATATAAAAACCTTATGGGAGTGATCAAACTCCATGAAAAGCACGATTCTGTACAGCTAAAATATTGATCAATTATCGCCGTCTAACTAAAACATTGTTCCTGTATCCGTGTCCACGTGACTAATGTCTATCGGATCACCAGTGGCAATTTATCGCGTATCATTAATCCTACGTACGTACGACACACGTACGTGTCATAGTAATAGAGCGGTCTCCAGAGAAAAATCAACTGCTACATAGAATACAGAATATGTAGAAGATATAAGTAAATTTTATGGAACCAAAAGTTAATTTGATTTTAAACTAATTGCATACTAGCTTGAAAACTATGTATTTCCATATAAAAATAGTTCGTTTCGAGATATGCTGTTGTAAAGAAAAAATGGGTAATTTTAGAGCACTTACAGAGTAGCAAATGAAAGTAGCGCAGTACTTTCAGTGATAGTCCAATACACAACTGTCAGTACTACTTATAGTACCTTTATTGTTATACAAGTTTAATGCATTTAAAACAATTCAAAACAAACAGTAATTCTATTTAATATGTTAAATGTTTGAAATGTACAATTTACAAGTAAATAAATGATCTATATTATACAAAACGTCATATGTACGGTACATCAAATATACAGAAATAGCATGTAGTTTTCACACGGTAAGGGACCATTGCCGTTCATGGACGTCTATAATCAACCTTAGATACGATTGGAGCCTTCATTGAGATAGTCAAGAACATACATATACCTTGCTACATCTAAGGAGTTCTTTGGAATGCTTCGTATGTCTTGCTCTCACAAAACGTTTGACACCAGACACAACTTATACAAGCTAAAAACTTGACAAGCACTTTCCTGACTCAAATCTTTATACATAGCGTAGACATTAACGTTGAACTGTAACATAGTTTCGTAACAAATGTACCATGATTCCACAAGTCAGGATTTACTGCGTATCATTAATTCTATGTATACGTGTCAGAGTACAGAAGTCTCCAGGGAAAAATCAACTCCGCTCACATATTTCGACGATTTTTCCCCGTCTCATTTGTTACGACCTAACTTTCGTAATACGTGCTGAAAATTTCTATTTTACCGACATAATGCACTAGAGGGATTTTATTTCGAGAAAACTTTTCAGTGTGTAGGTCGGTACAGTAAGTCCTTTGCGAGTAGTTTTGACGGATCATTCTTTCACTTCTGTAATGGATGGTTTTCAGGTGTTAACAATTAATAAACTTTTCTTTAGCTTTAAATTTTTCAGAAAGAGAAATGGAAGTTAATTACCAATATAGCGAGAGGGAAAAGGGAAGTTAATTAGCAATAAAGGGGAGTTAATTACCATCCAATGTTAATTACCAATATTTTCTGTAGTCAATGCCTTATTAACTGTCAGACAGGGCGCTATCCAGAATGGCTAGAAGTATAAAATTTTATACAGTAATAATGATAAGATGAGCATTAAAAAACTAAACGTCTCCCAGATCATGAAAAACAGTAACATGTATGAATTATGAGTACACAAACTTTGACTTCACTGTTCTGAACTGTGTAACACAAAATTGTAATTACACAGACTAAAGTTACACAATAGTGTTGTTACCGATAAATTACAAGCAGGTTGTAGTTTCGGACGTTCTTGCGTTCTAAACAGAGTGCATTCCTTCCTTATCCTGTAGACCCATTGTTTCAGACTGGCGCCGCGGGCATTGTTCCGGGATGATACATTACAGTTCTGGAACGTAATGTAATGTTCAAATTGTATAGTTGTATTCGTTAAATTGAGCAAGAATTTGAAAGCACCGTTTTGTTTTTTGCCCTAAATTGATAGTTATTAAGACGTTTTTTTAACTACGCAGCATAATGGTCAGCTTGCCAGCTTTTTATTAAATTGGTATCATTTTGAAGGTGCTAGACCCCTTCGTGGTTCGACTGCGGCGGCACCACCGTCATACCTATTTCTGCCTTATAACAGCAGTGTTAAGCGATGTGTTCTGGTTTAAAGGGTGTGGTAAGGGAGACATACTTATTCTAACTTGGTTCTCAGGGGTAGCAACACATCTGTGGCCGACTTCAGGTTGGGCTGTGATCTTTCCTGGGGTTGATTAGATGTCTGGCGGCGGCAGTGGCCACTTACTATCAGGTGGGCTGCATGCTCGTTTGCTACTTCCATATTATACCCAGCCACATCGCTACCCAGAACAGAAATCCAAACCATTTAGAGACATTAGACATGGTCGAATCTTGAACAAGCGAATAATCGAATTCTGAACTACTCTTAACCACTAAAAACGAATAATACCACTAATCTCTAATGGTGACGTAATATCAATTATCGAATAGCTCTTCCAAGAAACAAAAAGTTTACGAAATCAACAATTAGTTGCAAATTTCAGGTATTGCCGTTCTACGAACATAAGTGACATGGCAATTGAATTCCGATAACTATCGGTCCAGTGCGAATTGAACTCACTGAGTTCCTTAATTCAGTTTCCCTTGTCAGTTAAGTGTTCCTGACTTCTGGATATCAAATATACATTTTATCACTGTTGCTACGATATTTACAATCTCTTTAAAAGTAAATATTAGGTACACCTTGTCATTTCATATAAAATTAGGTTATGTTAACTCTGAAATATTTTTCGGGTTGCTTACACAACAAAATCTAAAAACGTTTTTTAATCTCATCTTATTAATAAACAATAAAAAATTAAGCGATACCATCCGCATACACAAAACTTGCCGTGAAAAATGCTAAACACACACGTCAATCAAAGTGTGATTATTTATTCTGTAAAGTTCTGTAAAATAAAACTACGAATAACACCTGCCAAACGTGAATCGCCTAACCGCGATTCGAATCAAATGACAGAATACATATTTTATAGCTTAAACATTTTAAGGAAAATTGTGCAACCAATGTCGTATC
>DWNY01000404.1:0-16737 GCA_018250635.1 Telegonus apastus | reverse complement strand
ATTGTCATTGTCACTTGTATTGTGAAGACGTTAAACGAAACCTTAATTTTAATAATAAATTTATAAAGTTTTTAATTCCAAACTAATGTACAATATACATACCCTAATTACTGACTAAGACTAACATTATTGTTAGTTAAAGCTAAAAATGGCGTTCGAAAAGCCCGTGCATTCAGCTCCAGTTATGAAAAAGTCGAGATTGGAGATGAACGTACGCATGCTACTTAGCAAATGTGAAATAATTGCCAAACAAGAACCGGTAGACGGTAACACGAAACTAAAGAGCTACGTGGAGTCTCTGAGTGATATGCTAAGTGAACTCAAAACAGGGCCAGAGTAAGTTTGATTCTTAAATTCATGTGTATGTAACAAGTACTGGACTACGAGTTTCTTTTCAGAATGAAGAGGTTCATAGGATTTATTTAACTATATGAAGGCAGGCATATCCAAGAGAAGGGTCGTGAGTCTTACCGTGTAACGTCAACACTCTCTGTTGCCATGAACATGCATACCATGAGCAATGGCTACTGGCCAAAGCCTTATTAAGGAAGCATTATGTCCATCAGTATGCAGTACACTTCAAAAGGCTGATAAATGGATGAAATTTTGAAGGGTTGTCGGCCATTAGTATGGTTTAACTAAAGATGAAATTAAGTCATATTGCTTTGCCTTATTTCGTTAATATTAACAGAATGTATTCATCACGGTGAAACACAAAAGAGCAGGCATTTTATCTGTACACAATATATAAATAATGTTTTATAGTTTTTAATAAATGGTATTTATTTTACTTACTATAAAATAATTATATTTTCAGCAAACCATCGAAAGATATATTGGCAGAATACACAAAACGGGTAACATTTCTGAAAGGCTTACTGGCAACAGCCACACTCAATACTCCAATGGAAAAGGTTGGTTCTACTTTAGGATTTAATTCATGTTTGTGTGTTATTACGATTCATGACAACATAAGTAGACAATATAATCCGTGTCATGGTTACTATAATGGTCTAATAATGCAGAGAGCTCTGGGTTTGATCGTCAACCAGACAGATATTTAATTTATGTATTTAGATGACTGTTCTTGGATTTGGGTGTTCCTATATTTGTTTTTGTGTGTGTTCATAGCAACCACTATACAGGAAAATTCCAAATGTCTATGTGCCTAGGGCCTATCTGTGTAGATAGTGTCAACATTGTAATAATGCCTGTAATTTAATAAATGAAGTGTTAAATGTGCTATCCAACAGTTGGAAGCAGTGCAACAGCTCTCCCATGGGGCAGCAACCATCTCTGCGGATGCATCTGCACAGGAGATCCACCAAAAAACAGTTGTCAAGTACGGTGCAGAACTGCGTGCTGAATTGTTTGGGCAAGGTGATTATACAAATTTTATAAGATAAGTTTTGATATGTTGTATGTGTACATACAAATAAGAATAACTATGCAACCAGATTCAACTGTAGATTTAAATTTAAAAAATTGATGAAAGGACTTAGCTAAACCTGAGTTTACTCCCTTTATTAACTTTTTTTATTATTAGTATTTGTAGTAATTATGCTATGTCATTTTAAGTGTTGTGTTTCTTTACTGCAGTTTAAAAGAAACAGCCCTGTGACAGAGAAGACTGAAAGAATTAATGCTAGCGTCTAAATTTTAACCTTTTGTTAATAAACACTTAGAAAAAAAACACAATGCAAATGCTATATACCATATACACTAATTAATATGTACATAGAAAGTCAATAATGTATACTTTTACCACAGTGAAATTGTTTCAGTAGACAGTGATGACGCTCTTAGGAAACGGAACATAATCAAGGCACCAAATTTTACAAGCAATAGCACAAGTCAAGAAGACATGGACTCTTTATTGAAATACCATCAGAACATGCAGGAGAAAGTCGCTGAGAACATGGTTATGCTGACCAAGAGCTTGAAAGAGCAGTCGCAGATAGCTAGCACAATCATTAAGGCTGATACAGAGGTAACAATAACAAATTTTGATTGTTTTTAGTAATAGTTTTATAGAAAAGTAACGATAGTTAATTTCCCAATAAGAAATGATGCTAAACCTAAAAGAGATGAAAAGGGAAACTTTAGTAAGCTCCATATTTTCATTACTATGTCTGTTTGCTGAAAAGTAGTGTTGATTGTAAGTAGAAGTGTGATATATGTATGTAACTCATGCCTTTCAGAATAACATACTACAGAAAAACTTATTACAAAGCAGAGCTTGTGTGGGGAAAAGTTTTTCTGATTGAAAGCATAAATTTGTATAATATGCAAATAGGAAACGAGCATGCAATCCAACTGATAGCAGACGGCCACTGCCACTCATGATAATCTGTAATCAACCCCAGATATAATCAAGAGTCTAATCACAAATTTAAATGCTTAATAATGCTGTGTCTAGGCAGAAATAGGTGCTGTGGTCCGGCCCCCGGAGTCGAGCCATAAAGTGTTTTATCATCACCTTATAAAATTCCTTATAAACTTTACTACAACAAAATTCAGAATTAATGAAGAATTTCAGCTGAATTTATAATTAAACCTAAAATGTTCTACTGCTTTAAACTGTAGAAACAGCATGATGAGATTTATGTGACAATGTCCTTTATTTTCCGACAGGCACTTAAAAAGGCCTCAGATCTCACGGACCGGAACATGTCATCGTTGAAAGTAGAATCTGAGAGGTTACAAGAGCACAGTAAGGGCGCATGGAAATGTTGGCTATGGTTTATGCTGGCCGTTGTCATGGCACTATTTATTAGTAAGTTTTAATTTCCTGTTATCAACCCCAAATAGAATAGAATGTCCCATATCTATCTTATCTAGTTATTACCACATAAATCAAATAAAAACTCAGCAGCGCTTAACTGTAGTTATTAGGAAAAATCAGGTACATTTGTCTGATGATAAGTGGTCACTGTCATACCTAATTAATCTGTGCTAAACAGGATTAAAATTCTACATTACCTATGTCAAATGCAAGTTGAAGCTGGAATTCCTTGTATATATTTCCTATGTTTAATTTAAAATTATATCAATTACTAACTAATGAAAGATTGTGTATGCTAATCTTATATTGATACTTAAAATTGTATGTGGATTTTAATTATAAATTATTTGATTTATTTACAGACATGGTGCTCTTCATGAAAGTGACGAAAAAGAAACAATAATTCAGTAAGTTTCACTTTATAATGCTGTGTTGTAGAATATATGACAAATATTAATATATTGTTATACGAATATACGTTATGTATTAAATTATTGATATGTATAAGTGAATAGAATAGAGGAAGAAATCGAATACACTGCTTATATGACGATATAACTTTACATGTCGTAACCAAGAACTCTTGTACACAAATAAAAGAACATAACTAAAAAAAATATCAGACTTCCTGCCAATCGAAAAATGAAAAGAAAAAACATCGCTAATCTTAAAACTAATGAACAGATTTTGAAGTAACTTTGAGTTTTCGAGAGATTCGTGGACAAACAAATGCAAACAAGAGGGCTAAATTTCATACGTGTATGTAACTTCGTGTATGTTGCTTCGAAGCCTGAATTATCCTATTACAAGGATTACATTACAATTATCCTATTTATTCACATTCACATATATTTATACATTACAATTGTAACTGAACGCCTCCTTTTTTAAAGCGGGTTAAAAATTCACTTTGATTGACTCCAATAAGTGCGACTGCACTTATTATATATATGTTAGTGTCACTTAACATAATTCATATATCATCCAACGTGATATCAGAAAGTGTATTCGATTTATTCGTCTATTGTGTAAATATGGCGATTATGATCTGTGTATTCATTGAAAATAAAAGACGGTAAATAGTACATTACGTTTTATTAATTTCAATCTACTTTGTTATCTATATTGATACATAATTATAGATTCTCTAAGTATTTTCGAAGATAATTCCATGGACATATAACTTTGGTCCTTATTCGTTAGATCTACTTAATCATTTCAAAGTTGCCAAGTTATGGTCGAAGCAATTTTTTAGGAATATTTGTAAGCAAATTAGTATTATTTGGTTTATACAGACTGTATTTTGAAATTACATAAACATTATTCATTTAATTACGTTCACAGAACAGGTAGAAGTTAATACTGTTAATTGAAAATTATAATTATGATAAATCAGAAAAATTATGTGCGTTTTATTGGACCATTAGGTACCTACATTTCTAATTTAAATTTAGTTTCCAAGAATAATTTTGCACACGCGTACCTACAAATATATTTACAAAATTTATGATTTCAATAGCTTTGTTTAGTTGTAGAGGAAGCTAGAGAGAAAATATCTACATATATATTATTTGCATACGTTAATGTCTAAATATATAGACATAAGGAGTCTACTTGCAAGCATTTGAGTTGTATGGTTATAAACGGGGTTATACCTAGTATAGTAATGACAATATAATACCTAAAGTTAGGTCAGACCCTACAAAGTTTATTTATATTTTGTTATAGTAAGAAAATATAGGAACATTGCATCTTTATAACTTAACGTACTTATGAAAAAATCTATAGGCTTGTAGGATACATTCATAAACTATAAGTATTTCACAAAAATATGTCAATAACACTAAGTTATTATTATTCTACGACATAATCATAATACCAAATTTTAAAAAAATGTAGGTAATACTGTAATGCTCACTTTTAAACTTCTCTTACAAAATTTTAAACAAAGCGAAAAATTCGGGTATTGTATCTAATATTATTTCAGGGGATTAATAATGATAATAATTTATTGATGACGATAAAATAAATACGGATATTACTTATAGATTAAACTTGGTTAACGGAAAGCAGTAGCAAAATTGTTAGAAATATTTTCATATCTTGTGATGGTGAATTTTATCTGAAGCCAGACGCGATGTCAATTCTTAACCCTTACTTTAAGTCTAATTTTCAACACTTGTAGCCTCATGCTAGAATTTTTCTTGATAGATCCAAATAAGAAATCTAAATTCGTCTTTATATGGCCAGGGATTGAACCCGGACCGCTGGACGTCGTCATAAAACACGTGTTAAATTCTAAATAGACATAGTATTGATATATGTATATTTGAGTATTACATACATTGCCTACTTATAACATTGGAATACATTATTTTGCAAGTAATACCATATGAACGTTATTAGCTTTAACAAATCTAATTACGTGTATTTTGCGAATTTTATTCGCATTCACAATAAAGCAGGTTACTACGTTTGAAAGTAAAGCTCCTAAGTATTATCTTCAATTTGCTTCCTTTTTATTTTTTGTCGTAAACATCAGTCAACTCAAACTTCCAGATTTTGTTTGGTCCTATCTCAGTGACGTAGAGATGAGAGCCATTTCTGGTTACAGCCAACGAATGAGGGTTCGTAAATCCCTGAAAATAAAATGTGTTAATAATTATCTACAAATCAATTAAATGATAAATAAATAATAATACATAAATTAAATAAAAGCTGTAACTCCGTTATCTTTATTTTTTATAAGAGCGCTTAGACCCGCCAGACAAGAGATATGGGGTGCGGACATGCATATCATAATCATAAAACGAATAGAAGCTACGAAATTCCGATTTTAGATTTAGTCGATTTGCCAATTTCTCCCACCGCTTCTGTCTGGCTCGTGCATAATACGTAAGGCATACTTACAGTGCTTGGCTCCCAAGTGTCCAAAATATTTCCTGACACGGCATTAACTGTAAATCCTCTTACGGCGATGTTCTGCGATGTTGGTCCATTAACAGCGTAGATCATGTCACCGTGCGAGGCTACAGCGAACACTCTGCCTAACGTAGGGTCTTCTATCACCGTGGCTGGTTCTAGCATTTTCACGTAGCTATTTAGACCGGCTTTTGGACACACAATCCTCATATTCTCTCTATCGGCCACGCAAACCATATCCAGGTGTTCCAACAACGTCACACTATGTGGAAGGTTCAAAGTTAACGTGTCAGAGAAAGAGGGTATTGCAAGGAGTAAAATTCCAGCAGCGTTGAATTTCAAGATTTGGTTGTTGCAATATCCATCAGCGACGAATATTTCGCCTGTAGACGCCACAGCGACGGATGTTGGCATACACAACAACACTCGACGTCTGTACGGATATCCAGCAGTAAATGCTTCTCCTATTGTCAGGCTGGGATACTTGTGGTTGTTTGGTGTGTACTGTAAGAATGAAAATAAATTAAGTTAAATACAGTGATAAAATTGTAAAAAATTGGCATTTGAGAAGTAAAAAAATAAAATGCATCTTAAAAACATCACATTGCACGTCGTAGAAACTGTATACAAGTACCATAAATGAACTATGGATAAGTTTTTGAATTGACAAATTGATAATTGATAAATAATGTATTATTAATTTGAATATTCGAAAGTTTATTTAGTTCTATATAAAACACAGTGAAGTTTATGATTCATCCAATTTACCAGAACTATCACTTAAGTAAACGGAAATATAAAACTAACCTTAAATACTTGATGCTTCGCCACGTCCGTCACCCACACATTATCGTGGTGATCAACAGTTAATCCATGGGGCATATAAAACGCATAGGCTCCCCAGCTATGTAGCACAGATCCAGTGTGAGGATCGAGGACCAAAATCGTATCTTCAACAATTGGACCCTTATCCAAATTTTGGTAGACATTGGACTCGTTGAATGTGCTGAAAAATGCTCTCATTATTACGTTTTCTGACAATCTCTCTCTTCTCGTCCACACAATTTATATTAAGCTTACCTTTCGTCCCAAACTCTCTCCGCCCTATGAAAAATAACCGGTTGTCCCAAAGAATTAATAGATACAGCAGTAATTTGTCCAACATTCAGGGATTGCTGAGGCCATTCTTTAACCTCTTGAGGTCTTAAAACAATCTCATCCTTAGGCTGTAACAAGTCTTAAAAGTTTTTAAATCCGCAAATTAATCTCGTGATAGAAACGTAATCGAAAATTTCACTCACCATATGTATGTCGAGACTTTTCAAAATATTCTCTTCATTTCCATAGCTGAAGTAATCTATGTTATCTCTTACCGTTTCCGGCTCACAGAAAACTCCTGAAGTATAAATAAAGAGCACTATTATCATTTCCAACATTTTTCTGAAATTGTTATGATTTCCCCCTTGATAGAATTCGTTTGCTGTATCCAAAGGCTTTATTGATTGCTAGTACTATGAGAGGTCGCCACACTACGCATGCGCTATGTAGCTATTGTAAGCTTTTATACGGCTAACTTATCAATTATTAGCCACGTTATCAAGGTTATAATCGAGGGGCGAAGTAAAATGAAACATACTATATTAATTATTGCTTTATTTTCACATAACTTCAACAATCAAACAATAAAATTGGTCAAGGAAAAGGAAACCTTCGACCATACTCGTGATATCGAATGAAGCAAGGTGGTATCTTAGACTACATACGAAAATAGAAGGCGAAATTTCATTTCATTCCTAAAGGATCAGTCTCAAATTAGTGTCGTTGTTAGAATTTGGCACGCTCTCGTAGTTTTTTCGGTCCTCTTGTGTTTCTTCGCAAGGTGGTGGAAAAATTCAACTCTTGTTAGCACACGCCTCCGTTTACACATAACAAAATCAGGAACTACGGGATTGGGACCTTATAACTTTAATTATAAAATGAACAGTAAATTTATTGGCCTCGCCATTGCGAATTGGGTTGATCCCAAATGTAGCCGGTCTGTGTCATGGTACACACGGCGTTGTAGTATTTGCCAGGGCTTCGGCAGTATGACCACGAAGGGCACTTGCATCTGAAGAGCATTTGGAACTCTTCTTTACAAACTTCATTCCACCAACATGTTCTCTGAAATTAAATTCATAGTTAAAATTACAAGAGCGAAATATGTAAAAAAACAAGATTATTATTTAGCGTCATGTTAGGTTATTTTATGCAAAACATAATTTACTAACCTCAGTTATGTATCCTTTCACGGATTGGTCTGAATAACTTCTTTTGGTTATAGATGCAGCGTCCAACATTGCATTCAACATAAGTATACATACAATCGTGCCATATTGCGCCTGTAACAGCACATTTTTCATAAAAAGGACTTCCGTTTACATAAGTGTTTAAAGCTCGTTTAACATTAAATTTGTATTTCTTACCTTAAACATAGCAGAGATTGCTAAAAATAGAAAATATAAGCTCCGCTATTCTAACCTTTTCATTTCACACCTTCCGAAGCTTGTAAGCCCGGTTGCCTGTACATAGCATTGTGTTTTATATTTGCTGTATGGATGAAAGCGAAGAAATCTTTGTGGTGTTCTACTAGGTTCAAAAAAAGGACCAAATATTTTCAGTCTTATGCATTTTATCAAGTGGGTTATTAAATGAACATGAATTATTGTAACATTTATTCTAATGGCAAAGTAGAAAGCTATCTGTGCGCACATTTCCGCCATCTAGCGGTACTCTACACATGTTACGTCTTTGCTTCTTATGATAATTATTCATCAAAGGTGGCGCTTTTTTTCTTTTTGTACAGTAATTTTCGTTGCGATATTGAATTAAATCAGTTGTTAAGTTAAAAATATGGAATTTAACATGATTCAATTTTCGTAGACGTTATATGGAATTGTTTTTGGTTTTCACAATAATTGTTTCCTTTCATTACAGTCCTTGTATTACTATTTCTTTCGTAGAATTTAATATGTGCGATTGAGCAATTATAAATAACAGATTAATAAAAAATAACTTTATTTATATATTAATTCTATGAACAATTTCACAAAAGCACTAGCTAAATCCTAATAGGACTTCTTAGATTAAAAATGCAACAACTTAGCCGGCTTCCTAAATTCCAGTTCTCTGCATCATTTCTCTGATTGTATTGAGTAAGTAACAGACTTGATATGAATTTAGAATTAAGATGCATTAACAAAATATTAGAAAGTTAGAAAATTTGGATGAATGCAACTGGAATTGTATAAACCGATCGATAACAATATTAAAGAAATACAAGTAGTATAAAGTAGTAACTTAAATAAAACCATTTTTATTAACCACATATAATAATATTTAATTGTTTCCACATAAAATTGCATAGTATCTTAAGATCAAATCTGTGTAATTTGGTTTAGTCTTGATTTGCTTTTATTCCCTAAATAAATTCCCCAGATAAATTTTCCCTGAATTTTCTGCGAAGTACGTCGTACAATGGAGTTTACGAGAACAAAACTAGGCTCTACTTTATGAGGTCTGATTGACCGATTTTTACTATAGTTGGTACACCTATAGTAGAAATATTTTAATAGAAATTATAATTTTTTTCTCTTACCAAAATGCCGTAACTTGGAAATTCCTGCCTACTAGATATTGTCAAATTTCTAAGTTTAGTTGGCAAAAATTGGATAGATCGATTATAAGAGGAGTTTGTATGTTTATCTAATATATGTTTCAGTATTAATATTGTCATATGTGGTTTAAAATCTAAACAATAAATAAATTAAATAAGAAAATAATTTACAACAGTCAACAAAATAAAGTGCGAACCTATCGATTCAGTTGCAGAGCTCCAAATCGACTATCATTAGACTTTTAACTAAGCTTTAGGTATTCAATGGCACTTAAACATTAAATAGTTGTTTACAGTAACACTTTCCTTCATTTTCATCACTTAACAATATATAAGTATTGAAAATCACAAGCATGTGTTATCACACGCGCTTATTACGTTTACTTTTGTAAAGAGACTAAATTTCGTTCGACTTTGGTTGGGAACTACCACTACATTTGGGATACATGCTTTCTCACAGTATTTCAATTTGTGTGAATTCGCTTTTTACATCGCTTTTGTTTCTATTTCATTTTTTTCCAAGCTTTCTTCTCGTCGTCGGTGTAATTCCTCTGCTTCTTTTCTGTAAATATGCAATATCATGTTAAGCTACGATGCTCAACACTTATTCAAATTCAGTTAAGTTTTATTAAGTTTAACTTTTATAGTTTAGTTTTCTTTCATTCATTTCTTCTTTGTCCACTTTTCTTAGGTCAAGTCTCAGTCTTAGACTCAGATTTTTTTGCTACTAGGAAAATTGTAAATAATTATTGCTTTTTTACAATTGCAGTAAATGCCGGTAAAATGATTAACTTACGTGTATTTATTAGGAGATGGTAGGAAAATGCTCTTTGGACAAAGCCTGTAATAAGGCCAGCATTCGCCATCAGATTCTCCAGCGCGTTGAGCGTCCACATATTCTTGCAGTAACTCTGCATATGGCGACTTGCTGGGGCTGTAGGTTAAATATAAGGATAATAAAAAATATTTTAATTAAAGAGCATCTAATAAAATCAAGTTTTCGTTTATGGATGCCATGCTATATAAAAATCGCTTTTTTCCATTTAAATAAAACAAACACTATCACACTCACAGCTACAGGATTTCTTGTGTCTTGCTTATCATGGCCCACACAAGGACACACACACAAAAATCCAAGCCAGACATCTTCAATCATTATTAGATGTCTGCCTGGCCGAGCAGACAACCCGAATCCTTTTGTGTGTGAGACCGATAATAAGCAGTATGGTAACCGCTCGGCAACAAGAATCTTCACCATATCTTAGTTCTATACTAAAGTAAACCATTTTAGTTTTCCTGTTTTCGCATTAGCATTGGAGTAAACGGTAATTTTATCGTTGAGTCAGTACGTGTAGAAGCTATTTACTACTTTCACCACTAAACTAACTTATGCTAAATGTGTATGTGATCAGGTCATCCTAGGTTAAGGATGCTTACCTAAAGAACAGCTTCATGACTTCGCCAAAGAAGCCAAAGTTAGTGAGAGGGTGTGCATGTATTTCGCAGATGGCTCTTAGGAGACATTCTCTGCCTTCTAGTCCAAAATTTGCTAAAAGATCCTCCGCGATACCGTATAATAGGGCTCTGTAAAAAAACGTAGTCCTGATAAAAAGTATGATATAGTATTTTGTTGTTTTATTCATCATGTTATTATCTTATCCGAGGAAGAAGTTGCTCGTATCATTGGTAATTTTCACGTGTATGTGTGTGTATAAAATACGCAATTTTCCACGAATCTGATTTAATCTGAATCGAAAGTGAGTCTTATCGGATTTTAGAAAAGACCAAACTTAATTTTATCCTTCCTAGCTACATTATCATACACGATGTGCCTAGATTTTAGTTTGCAGTTACGTCTACAATTATGTCCGTCATATAGACATTATATAACAATTAAAGATTTACGGAACGCCGTAAGAATTTAAACGCACTTTACAGTGTGTTTCCTTTAGCGATGTCTAAACGTGGGTCGTGCGCCGAATTCCCAATGCGTTTGCCCGAAGGTGAAAGTTATACACTTGATTTTAGTGCCATATCGCTATCCTTGTGGGTAGTAATATATGAATTGAGCGTGGCTTATTGTGTGGCCCCAACAGCGATGGGTCAGATGGTTCATATGTTTATTTCAAGAGTAATTGAATTTTTTACTCTACCACTTTATGACTACGTAGGAAGTTATTTACGAGGTGATTACCGGCAGCCTGTTCCCGATTTGTTGCTTTTTAGTGCCATGAACACTTTAAACATAATTTAATACAAAAATGCAGAAATGCAGAAAGTGTTAAACTCACTTTTTATTCAATTTCGTCAATATTGGATTGTAGGTATAAGGCATAGTATAGAAATGTTTGCAAATTATTAGAATGAAGCGTTTAAATTATTCAATTATAGAAAGTTTTACTCTCATTGTACGTTGCAACGATCTTTGTTGTTATCTAGATTAATTATCTAGATTATTATATTCCTCCTCAAATTCATTACAAAATCCGCACCATAATCATCATCTCTTCTTCACCACATTCTCTGTAATATTAAATGTTTATTTACTGACCTTTCACCTCCGTGAAATCTATCAAGGACTACCTTCTCTACATCTTCCGGTATCTCTGTCCGAGTGGATCGTTTCCCTCGCCTATGATCCAAGTACTGGCCTATATACTCCGCCATGACAGACGCCGCTGCGTTTCCCATCGATCGGGCGAATATTGGAGGTAGATCTCCATAGGGATTCTCATTGTCAGTCAGTCCCAGCTTGTCGAAGTCGACTGAAATTGTTTGAAAAACAAGTGTTGTTATTGAGGATATGTTTTTGATAGCGGGGTTTGATTATTTATTTACGCAGTAAAGATTTTCATAAATATATAATGTTTAAAATCCTTCTACACTAGAGTGTTTTACTATAAGATAATCTTATATATGAGTAAAATTTTTAACAAAAAATTCAGCAAAAGTCTTGGAATCCTCTAGTAACGGTGCAGTATGATCAATTATAGTGTATTTGTTTTAAAAGCTCTATAGTGTAATAAAAGCAGTAATAAAAGTGAATGTGATTTAAACGTATGAATGGTTGATGTTGTCTATTCAACGCATAAGATCAAGAAACCGACTAGAACCTTTACATTAGTCTGTCAGTTATACGTAACTACATGTGGCACTATTATTTACATTATTACAGTATGTTACCTAATGGAAATATAATGACTTCTAGAGGAAAGTACCGCTATTATAATTTATTACCGCATAGTATGAAGCCAGTTTCGATTGCACATACATATATAACTGTTACAGCTTTTGATCCTCAATCAATTTAAGACTTCATTTTTAGTTAACTTAGCTTCTAATAAATTATTATAGTCAATTAAAATATTGTAAATGCCATTTATTTTGACCATAACATTATTTAGATATTTACCTTTGTCTTTTTTCATTAACTTGGAGAATTATAGTATCCCAACAGATATTTTTTAATATATAAAACGATTTACTTCGATACATATAAAAGAAAAACAACGTTACGTTTAAATTTATAATATTACTCTAACTACTATAAAGTCTAAAAAAATCTATACTAACGTCGTTTATACTAAATATCTACATACTAAATTAAATGCATGTTATTGGGTTAAGTTCTATTCTAGTGTATTTTTCTCTCTACTGGATTCTTTGAACCTATAATACTGACTTTTAAATTCCACTTCGTAAGTCAATATACCTGTAATAGTAAATACGAAAATAATAGTAGTAAGTAATAGTGAGTAAGTAATGGTAAATAGGAATATCGTGAAATATATTGCTAAATAAATGGTGTCTTATTACATGAGTATATCTCAAATTGTGTCGTTCAAAATACATGAGCACTGACTCAAACCCAATAATAATAAAGAATAAATGGAAATGGTTAAGTTAGTAAGATACTTACTCGTAAAAGGAAAACTGACTGTCATATTAGAAAGAAACCCCTTAGGTGGATGCCTAACAAAAGGCATCGATAGAGATGGCGTGATAGCCATCGTGGTCCCCGGAGGTAATGCTAAGCGACCGTCATTAGTTATCCACAATATCCTTTTCTGCCTCGAATGAGGAATGTTTTCTTTAGCCACCTTCTCTTCGGTCTTCGGTGAAGCCATCGGTAGGAACGCGAAGAGTGCTATGCTGAGTAGGACGCGAGGTATCGGAGTCTCCATCGCCAACCTGGTTGATAGAATTATCTAGTTGAGTTCAAGTAAATGTACTTGTCATACGTTTTTTGCAATAGTGTTATAAAAAAGTTGATATGAATGTTAATTGTACCCAGGAGTATTTAAAGTCCAGATGTAACATAAAATCATATAAATAAGTAGTTTGATTGTATTTGAAAGTCTCCCAGATTTATTTAAAAAGCAACATTTGACAGGACAATAAATGGTCATATATCAAAGAGTATATTTTTTGACATTTATCGGTATTGTTATAATAGATATATGGATTGTTGGAATTTTTAGAATAATATATTTTTAACATATTGCATTAACTAAAAAATATTAGCACAATGAGTTTACAACCGTGCAATCATATTCGTGTACGTGACTGTGAAGGTTACGAAAAGAATATAGAAACACTTGTAAAATCGATCGAAAATCAGTTCAAAACGGATTTCACGTCATTACCAAATTGGAAAGACTTGTTAAAAAACATAGGCGATAAAAAACAAGAATATAAAAGTAAAATTAAAAGTGCAAACCGTCGTAAATTGTTTATCATTGATAAATTACATGTACAAAATTTTAGGCCGTCCCCATTCAGCCTTACTGATAACCTTGCAAGAACAGCTTATTTATGGAAAGATATTGAATTGGAACATAAAAAACGAAGAGAATTCCCAAAACTTGATACGCCATCAATCCTTGATATAACAACTGATATTATGGGAGAAATAAGTGACATAAATTTTACAGCACATCCTAATTCAGAAATATATCAATCCATAGATTTAAAACAACCGATCATACAAGCAACACCTGTGGAAGTAGAATCCAGTGTAACCCATTTGCCTGTAAATATATGCACTAACCCACATAAACTTTTATCCTCACTAGAATCTGAGTTTAGCGAACTGAAAATAGAACAAAAAGAATCCCAGGAGCATTTTTCAATTCTAGGAAGTCAGGACAACGACGGGATGTTAGTAAATCAAACAAAGTATATTATATGTAAACCATCTGCACTTGTGATAGATAGTAACATCACAAAAAAACAAGTCGTTAAATTTGTTTTAACAAATACTTTCACTGAAGCTTTGTACATACGATTTAAAACTCTATCTGACAAATCTCCTTTTAAAAGAGCTGTTATTTATCCTGTGACTCCAACAAAGCTATGTACTGGCTTGTCAATGGCATATAACTTTGTTTTTAAATTAATACGAAGCCTTGATAATGTAAAAATATATATAATTTTTCGTATCGGCCGTAACACAATGTCCAGTGCTCCTGAAGAAATATTAAGCATTCCTCTTTATATAAAGCCATCAGAACAAGAAACAAATATATCAGTTACAGAAACTGTCCATATAACTCCAGTTTATGCATGGCAAATTAATGTTAATGCAAACCTTCCACATGAAAACTTGGAAATTTCTATCATTGATGGTAATTCTTATTATATGCATATAAAGAAACGAGTGGTCGATTTTATTAGGGCAGAGCTTCACAACCCATCGATTGATGTTACTGGAGTAAATACTGCCAGTTTATTGCAAAAAATGGAAGATGACTTTGAAACTCCAAGCGCACTGCTTAGTCAATCAAGAAAAGACAATTTATCGGAGAAAATGGAATGCACAAGCATGACAGTACTTATTTCTTTAGTAGTAGAAGATATTGTTAACCTTGCACTGGATACATTCATATTTGAAAGGACATTTCTGTATCTAGCCCCATATTCAAAATCTTGTATTTCCATATTATTTGCTAAAGCTGAGCATGAAGGATACCATCAATGCTACTATGATTTAGAATTTTATGATCCAGACACCGACTTTTTAATAGCAACAAAAACAATCAAAGTTTTTGCTGAAGCTCTATCTCATCCTGTCCGAATATATCCAAAAATTTTAGACATGTCTGAATCGCCCATTAACTTTGGGTACCGTGAAGATTATTTTGTGGTCACTAATACTCACAAATTATATTCGGTTACGTTAAAAGTGAGTGTGACAAACAAGATGAAACGGCTTTTCCAAATTAGTCCTATGAAAACGACCATTCTTTGTGGCTCCAGTGAACATATAGTTGTGAGAGTATGTTCCAAACTGTTTAATAACGATGGAAATACAAATGGATTAGTACATTTTACTATCAAAATAACTGTCTCGGGACACGCATCTGTTTATAGAAATGTGCCTCCAATATTCTACGAAATTATTATACCTTGCGCTGCCGAATTTAATAAGATCTACGGCGACATTGGTGACATACTTCTAGCAAATACTTAATTTAACAATATTTTAAGTCTTTGTTTTGCAGACACAATATGAATATACATTTGTTAGCCCGATGATCGATTTTTATTTTTCAATTAAAAACCATGTAGGTACAATTTACATTGTTATTTCATATTTTATTCTCAACTTGGTATAATTAAAATAAATGTCATCATATATTCTATAATGAATAAATAAATATTGTATTGAGAACAATATATTTATGTTTATCATAACTTCAAAGCCGTCTCTGAATGAATCGCTATAAAACGGCAGTAAAACAAGTAAATCGCAATTTTGTTTCGTAGCGTAATAAAAATTGCGCACAGTGAAGTTTCCCCAGGAATGTCGTCCGGCAGAGGACGCAAGGATCAAACCTGTTGACTTGACCGACTTATATGTATTACAGGTCAAGTGAGTTGATTGCGTACCGCATAATATTCCAGTTCAGACCTACAGGTCACACGAGAACCGGTCCGATACGACAATCGATTATAAATCAACGTAAACATCGATAATACTGATTGTGTTCTCACATCCAACGATATCATTCTTGACGTGACTGTAGTGTAATATTCGATAAATCTTGTTGGTAGCGTTGGTAATAACCGTGATTGGTTAGCGAGCAGGTTTGCAACGGAGTTGAATGATATTTCCTATTAGCTGTGAATGTATCTTTTTGGAATCGATGCTAAGATTGTTGCATTTAAGTTGTATAAGCAATAGCATGAATAAATCAGCCCGTTAATTATGTTTGTGGGAAAATAACTATGTTTTAAAGACATCGTAAGGTGCATGAAGATGAAGCAAACAGTATAGCTAAATTTGAAAATCTATATTTATTTATTTATTGTACCTCTTATAATATAAAAAGTTACAATGGCATCCTCAGCCGTTAATTTTAAAATAAACAGT
>DWNY01000403.1:0-16754 GCA_018250635.1 Telegonus apastus | reverse complement strand
ATATATCTATGTTAAATAACCCGTAGTATCTATGCATCTATCTATATAAGATTATATATATTTTATTTAGAATCCATCGTATTCGAAACCCAGTTCAATTAATTAATTCTAGTAGTGTTAGATTCACGTTTAGCTAATCGGATTCAATTGATAGAACCATTTTCTTGCTTGTAACATTCAATGCGAATGTTTCTAGCATTGCAATAAAAAGTAGATAATTGATCGGTAGTTATATAAAGAGACACGGTTTGTCAATTCTAATACGAAGACGCATGGTTCAAAATTGTTTGAACCGAGCGTCGTCCTGACATGCATCAACTGTACCAAGTACGTGACAGTCCTCATAAACAACCGTCATAAAGATATGAACCTCTCGTTGTAGTCCAAGAGCACTCGTCTCGATTTCCAGTGGATGAGACTCATTTATTTTTACCAGAGTAATCATATAAGCTGGGTTTAATAAATCTTTTATTTCTCATAAGACATATAGAGGTCGCTTAAAACGAGATACTTAATAGATAGAAGTAATAAATATTACTTTTGTGTCCGGGAGATGTGTTTGTATAATTTAAAGTAATGTTTAATATATGTGTGTGTGTGAGAATGATGTGTTTGTGCGTTTGCATGCGTGTGTGATTGGATTAGTGTTTCAATGGTGTTTGATTATAATTCCTTAAAGTACGTGCGTCCCGTAATTCCGATACAATATTTTTGTACAATGTACACGTTTAAAATTCACTAAAGAATGTAGATTTTCAATGTGCATGCCTATATTTAAAAGCAATTAAGCACGCTTACGAAGTTTCTTGCGTCGATTCTTGAATAAACATTCCGAAGCGGCCGTAGATTAGTACGTTCGAAAAGAGTTCTTTATGAATGAATTTCGAATAAATGAGATTTGTATTTTACGTTACTTGTTACGTGTATAAAGAGCACATGTATTGTATTTAGGACGTATTCTTAGACTACAATTTGTTATGCGTATAGCTAAGCTATTACGCAACGTGTCGGTCGTCATCGGTACAAAAAAGGAATACATCAGAGGAAAAGCCATCTCGATATGATCGTGCGGCATTGGTCTTGTCCTCACATTTTTCTTACGTAACAAAATTAATAAATGGTTCATCTAAAGTTAGATTTTGTTCCCCATAGACATTTGTACAATGAACTCCACATGAGAGGAGTATTCAAGCTACTAGTAATAGTAGCTCGAATAGAATATTAATAGTAGCTAGATAGGACTTAATTACTAGTAGGAAGTAAGACACTACTCGAATTAAAGTTGGTGATTTTGCCATATGTACCCTGAGGACAGTATTGGTAAGTCGCTGCTAAAACAAAGTTCAAAAGCTGGTGACAATGTTAAAATGCTACGATTTTTTAAGTTTTAAATGACGTTTCTTACCTTTCGATACAATATGTATCTACTATTACTAGTTATACCTACATACAATTGTTTCTAAATATTAATTAGAGAAGCGCTTATTGTGTGTATACCTTATATGTCATGGTTCTTTAATTTGGTTCGAAAAGCCAAGTAAAGGAGGGATGCACGATGCGTTGCCACCTATGTTAGTTTACGTTCATCTTGTAAGGAGGGTAGCAACGCACGTGTGGCCGGACCCTAAAAACGACTCCAATACCTTTTGAGGATATTGACACATATCCTTGCACCAGTAGGTGCACTGCATGCTCGTTTACAAAATTAAAGATTCATAAAAAATATGTAGCATACATCTACAGCATGTTTAAGCAGTGATAGCCTAATAGCCGAGTTCTAAGTTTAAACGACAAGCACGCATCACTAATTTTTCGCAGTTATGTGAAAATTACTTTAACGGTGAACGAGAATATCGTGAGGGAAGTGGCACACCTGAGAATTCTTAGAAAAAACAACTCAGTGGTGTCGTGTGTAATGTCTACCACTTCGCACTTGACCAGCGCGGTAGACGCCTAAACCCCTCCCGGAGGAGAGACCCGTGCCTGCAATGGGACAATTAAGGGCTGAGGCGAAAAATTAACGAGTTAACATTTAATTATTGTAACGTAGAGTAGCTTTCGACTATATTGTATCCCGGTATCGATTGCAAGCCCTGCTGATAAATATATCGCTATCGCATTGTTAAATCGTGGAATTGCTCATCGCGTCCTCTGATTTACGTGTTAATAGATCGTTCTATTTAATTGGTTCTTCTGGTTTAATAAAATCATTTATTCGTTAATATTGGTTTTGACGGCTCTGTGATTGTACTGGCACTACTTAACTTCGGAACTATCAATACGATTGATATCTGTTTTATTAATTAAATAATTAGAAACAATATTCTAGAAGGGGCACATATGTTATAATTATAATATGTAAGGGATACTCCCGATATTGTATGGATCGTGGTCTCGGTGAATCTTCGGTGGCGGGGAGAACCGCTGACAAGCACTAGTAGTGGTGGATTAATCTATCTATCCTACGTCTAGTTCGATTTTTATTTTTACGTTCCATATTACAACACACAATAGTATCTTCATGCACCGAACTTTGCACTTTTTGCGATTTACATAAACATACATAGATATTGTTTTTACGTGGCTAATTGTGGTTCAGATGTATTTAGAAATAAGGGAAATGTTATCAATAGACACTTATGGATACTAACATCTAGAGCCAGAGCTTTTATTTTTTGTTTTATAAACTCTCATATAGTTCTAATCCAATTTCCGTTATTGGTAGAAAACAGTGCAATACAAATAGACTCAGATGTTTTGTATTACGTAGAATCAGACTTATGAAAGTTATCACTGTAATGGACTTAATAGGTATTAGGATTAACAGATTAGGGATTTTATATGTATGAGAGACAATTCTTTTTCAAAAGTTTACTTTATTACTTTACGTATTAACCAGCGTGATACCAGCCGATTGTTGACAAATGACTTTCTTCCACAGTATCGATCCAGCCGGTCGCGTTATGCCCTCTGAAAGAGTACCACGAGGAGTTAGCCAACATGGCGCTCAAGGGGGTGGTGACTGGCCGCTTCCTTACGCTGCACCGCCGCCGCAGACGACGCCAGGTGACACGCACCCTGGTCGGCGATATGGCACTGCTCGATGACCTGCTCATAGGTCAAGTGCAGGTAAGTTTGGCATTCGTGGATAAAATCTAGGCGCTAATACCCCAAACCGGTTATTGTTCAATTTGGTTGGCTTTTCCTATGACAGCTCAATACTATGCCGGGGTAATGTTGCCTTTACTTTACGGATATTTCAACATGAGGCTTTTTTTCCAGAAAACATATTTTATTCCACCATTTATAAAGTTTATTTATGAGTGATAAAAGGCTTAAGAACCAATAACTTTTCGTGGCTACCATGGGAAGGCAAGGCCTATTGAATATTATTTTAAGCATGATGTATATACCTATCCGCCATGTATTGTCTTGCTAACTTGCGCGCGAGTTTGCGAATTGCGAATATTATGTAATAGTTTTTATTTATACACATATCGTTTGGCCTGTCGTACTTTAAGCCTATGAAGAGCTCTAAGTTGAAACGTGAATGAGGCATTGTATCATCACAAAATATACACTAACTGATTGTAATATTAACGAGTGACAGAATAAACAGGTTCTTAGTAAAACTTTTCGGTAAAATTGACTTCATTTATCTCACATTACAATGCTTATTGTTTTCTGTTAGTATTTGCTGTCGACGCTGAAATTAATTTAATGTAGTATGACATGTTTGCTCCGGAATTCATGTAGCCAAAGTGTCTTGAACTCGCCAGTTTCTAAAATAGTTCCCAAGAACCTTTCTTGCTAATAAAGATCGTTCTTGCACTTAGGGCTTCGACCGCTAAAACGTCAATTGGACGCGTCCAGTCATCTCAAAATAAACCTTAATAAGAGGAAGACGTGGCGCGAAGCTGACGGATCGTACGCTCGTATCACGGTCGTTCGACAGTCCTTCGACATAGCGCTTACTCGGACCACAAATTTAAATGTCATTTATTTGTATTCATGAGGCATTCGCACGCACTATCCGCTGTGTATGTGTGACATACGGCCGGCGACGATCCCGCGTTCCAAGTAGTTCGAGCAAGGACGATACGAGAGAAATTATCGCGGTTTATGTTACGTTCGTCGTATTGTTTGCAACTGCTAGTGGACCGGTGAATGTGGCATAAGACAAAATGTAACTGGCCTTCCACTCCTAAATGTCACATGAGATGTCGAGCAATTTCTTTTGTGGGTACGTTGAATAAATAGTCATTTATTCGGTTACATTTAGTATTTATTATTTATTTCGTCGTAATGCCGTGGATCCTAACGTACAGAACTATGAGAATTATCTCGCTAATCCCTTGGGGAGAGATGCAAATCCACTAAAGTAATCATTAGTACGTGACCGTTAAAAAAGCAACTAAGGACCGTAAAATTGCAAGAGTTATTTGTTTACCGCATGGAGCCAGAATGTGTATGCACCGTTTACCTAGATCTGACTGTATGTTTAGTTTATTTTCGCAGCAATAATACAAATGAAAACTATTAATAATAATCGCTAAAGGTTACGACCATACAATGCGCAGTTATGAGGAAGTAACGTGTTTCACGTGCGCATCGCGACCAACCGAAGTTGGGAAGCGTCTCTGATGATTCGGTCGCACCAATTTCTCTTTTGGGCCTAACACAATTTGGGTGTTAATGGCTTGCGATGTAGCCCGCAACGCGAACGCATCCTCGGCCGCTGTGCGCTGAGCGCGATATTGACGAAAATGTGTATTAAAATTCCTTCCCATGCAGTGTGACCATTGACAAACGGCCAAGAATCTGATAAACATGCATACATACGCTATTGTGTTTGAAGCTTATGTTAAATTAAGCAGCGAGATGCGGATGTTGGTCATTGACTTGCTGTTTATTATTGTTGTTTTTTTACTGTTTATGTTTTTTTACTATCAGGCACTATATTGATAGGCGGACGAGATTCTTGGGAAGTATTTATATGAATTTACTGTTTTTCATTTGATGCATACGTAATAAGCTTCTTTAATAAGGTATATTAACTGTTTGCTTCTTTTACAGTGTATTTTGAATCATTCTGTGGTGTGGCGGTTTAATGCTTTCACCCTGGAAAACGTATCTGGAGGTAAGTTATCTATTAATGAAGTGATATCACAGTTCATCCGGACGACATATTTGCGTGCCATTTTTAGAAATTTATTGAAGATACGGTACGATTCCGATACGTGCCGATTTTTATTATTTTATTTTAACAAACATGATTTATTTCACACTTAATTTATATACAGGCAGGTATGGCGTTCTACTGTGATTATAATGTTACGATAACACACGTATATATATAATTCATTCAACAACAGCAATATCGATTACTTATCGACTACAATAGGGAGGTAAATCTGCATTCGCTTTATCTTTTAACTTATTTATACTTTTACTATCATAGTAGGTACCTACCTATATAACGAAATCGTTGACCGTAATTTTCACTTACTTTGAAACGTCGAATTGAATTAAAACTACGCAATAGTATCAAGGACCGATGATAATAGGATAATTAATAAATTTGTCTGATTATTCTCATGACTATCTTCATATCGTTCTATCATTTACGATATTTTCCCGGCAACCCGGTAGTGTCTTGTGACACATACTGAGGCGTGTATGCGCCGATAACTAAAAATATGCGTTTGTAGCTGAACTAAACAGTAATAAAACTAAAAAAATAGCAATAAAACAGTTTTTCTTTTTTAACCACTGTTTTTCTTAACATATGGTAAATTATTAAAAGTATGTTTATTACTTTTTTAACTTTTTTAAAGCTAGATTTTATTATTTAATAGAACGTATATACGTTCTAGTTTGCACGATGGAGAACTAATTAAAACCCCTTGAAAACGTCTTGAGATTAATATTTATATTTACGGTAAATTAACTGCAAGATTATTGTATTTGGAGATGTTGTAGTAACCTGTTACTGCGAATTTGAATACACTGACCCTATGGAAATGTCGCAACGGATTCCGTAAGGGTACAATGCTCGCGTGATGTCATTTATTTGTACGACAGTCTTGTGATAAACGCTAATTTTCTTTATGATAACCATAAGCGGTTGAAATTTTAAATTTTTGGTTTGATGGATGAGGTAATGAGGACCCTTAAGCGACGTCTAGGGAATAGAAAAGTCTGTGGTTGATTTTAGTTGAGAGTTTTGGAGATGGTTACACAATATAACCACCCCAAATACTTAATCTTTATAAAGTTTTTTATAAGATTGAAGTTTTGGACTAACATGGTCAATTTATATTAAGAGTAGGGCGACGACCACACTAAGCAAAAGCTGTTATTTAATATATAACATATATATTGTAGATTGTTTTTGCTTTTAAAGACATTTTTGTCACAATTGGTCGCAGCAGTTCCTAATAGTTGAACGGTTCCATTATCCGAGGGCCAGGAAACATTTGTTTCAAGCGTCATTTTTAATTTTGAGGGGATTTCTTTAAATTTCGGTTCAGTTTGCACAGAAATTTATGAGAACTTATAAGATCAGTCACAGTTCTTAATGGTCAACGCTGATGTTTCCAGCGCGTAAATCAAATTTTACATGGCACTCAGATTATAGTGCTGATATAATCTTATGGCTACCACCTAGACAAATTCGCGGACATAAGTTAGTACTTTACGTTACACGTTTACGTGTATTGTACGTACTACAATGATTACTTTAACTCTTTTGTGTGGACGACAAGTTGAATACACTTCTGTTTGAAAGTTGAATATACTAAGGCGCTATCGAGATGTTGCAACGAATTCCGTAAGAGTACAATGCACGGATGACGTCAGATGCTTACATTGAGATAGCTCATAAATATACTCGTAGGTAACTTGCGAACTAATATATTTAAATGTTTCCATGAGATATAAGGTGGTAGAACCCTTCGTGGTTCGATTCCGGCGGCACCACCGCCACAACTGTTTCTGCCTAATAACAGCAGTATTAAACGCTGCTATATTTTGGTCTGAAGTGTGTGGTAAGGGAGACATACTTGTCCGAGGTGTTCCAACCTCAAGGGTGTGGTCCACCTTAGTTGGGATTCTGATCTTATGTAGGGTTAATTACAGATAGCTATGGGCAGCTGTGACTGTTCTGTGTGTTCGTTTGCTACTTTGCGAAATTATATTAAAAAAAATGTATGTTATAATGTGCGTGTGGGATGTGGTGTGGGATCATTGAACATAGGTACTTTCATATATATATTTTTTTAATGTTTTGGAAGTAGCAAACGAGCATGCAGCCCACCTGATGGTAAGTGGCCATTGCCGCCCATGGACATCTGTGATCAACCCCAGATAAGATCACAGTCCTACCTGAGTCCGGCCACAAGTGCGTTGCTACTCCTGAGGACTAAGTTTGAACGCCTCGAATAAGTACATCTCCCTAAAATCTTTTTAATGGAAAACTTGATTATTAATCTTAGTTAAAATAAGATCTAATTTCAACTTAAAATTAATAATAAACTTCTTTCCCTAAGAATCACCTCTCACTAACTACGCTAGCTTAAATGAAAAAGGCGTTAAAAGCATTTACGTTAATTTTGAATACCTAAAGATATTATGCAGATGCAATGGAATATTTTCATTACTCTGCAATATTTTACAACGATTACAGTTCAAAAAGAGACAAATAAAAATTAACGTAATTTTATACGTTCTTTGTTGTCTCGACTACTCGTGATCTTGTCAAAATAACATCTCTTGCAACTATTAAAATGTATATTGTGATTTATGTTTTATTATAGCGTATTATATGTTCCACTGGTGGCCTGCGTCCCCACACTTTAGGGAGGCCCGAAGCGAATCGCTTTTACATAAATATAGCAAAACTTACCCAAGTTACTAATATTCTCTAAAAATTCATTTGGCGCATTGTCAGCTATAGAATTTAACATGAAAACATTTACCCTGAGAGATGTGCTTAGTAACAGGTATACGCAAAGTGTACCTGCTGTAATAACTATCGTTTTTTTTTTTAACTTTTCATTAATTCAGAAATATATCTTGCAAAGATCAATCAGCCGTGTAATTCTCGTGCTATTTGTTCTACAGACAAATGTACAATTTATTAGATTTATTTGTTTGTGCAGGCGGCAATATAAACCAAATTTAACTAAGAAAAGCATGTTACCGTTGGAGAGCTAATTAATTTCATGTAAATGAATAAGCAAACTTTCCACGTGATGTTTTGTTGATCAAGTAAATAAATACAACCAACACAAAGTACAAAGATATACGATATAACAGGATTTGTTACATAATATTTTTGATACAATCTTTGATAATTCTATACTTTTATATTTTTATTTGATTGGTTCCTTGGAAACGGCTAACGATTGTAACAAATTCTTATGGGCAGACCAAAAAAAATGTGTTTGTTTATAGCTTCCCTGTATGCACTCACATGCATAAAGCAAAATCTTGTTATATTTATTTATTTGTATAAATTATCATCCGAGTGAAGCTCGGTGGTCCAGAGTACATTTGAAACACTATTGCAAATATCTAGAAACAAAAGTCGTTATACTATGGTAATTTAAATAATCCAAAAACTATAAATGTACGCTTTGCCTTAAAACGTTTAAAAATAATGTAAAGTTGTTTAAAATGTGTATTTAAGATACTCTATATTTACATTTGCGACGGTCTGATTTTAATTAAGTGGTTAACAATGGTAAAGCTTAGTATTCGCAAGAAAAATAATATATTTGTGTGCAAGAACAATATAATTTATTATACGAGTTTATCACAACCCTACGCTCGAATAACGTATGACGAAGAAAAGACTATATCAATACAAAAGAAATGTCTCGCTGATTCATAAGTGGTACATGTTAATAGTTGACCTGAAAAGTATGAGGAAGTTTATTCCACGTGTGACGTAAGGAATACGTACAACAAAGGAGTGCTGTATAAAGTTAAGATGTGTGGTTTGATATTATCCACGATACGAAATCGGATTCGATTCTGAAATAAAACGTTACAATATTTAGACCATTACAAGAATATAGGAAGGCATGTTTTATAAAGGCGGTGACAAAAAATTACAGAAAAATGCAACCAAATTACTTTTCTCATCGTCTGCAGCACGTATGTTTTCCCTTTTCGGTATAATGTTCTCAAGCTGTCGTATTTTTCGGGTTTAAAATAATTTATTTAATTTCAGATGTACTTACTGTTTATGAAGGTTATGAAATCGTGTTATAAATGTACCTATATGAGGGTTAAAAACGTGATAAGAATAAATTTAGGAGATATTTGTATCGTTTCTATCTTTAAAATTGGTCATTATGTATTGGTCATTGTGTCCTCATCCATGTGGATTTCCTTACGAAGTTTCAGTGGTAATCAATTTCAATATAAAGCAAGCAATATGAAGGAAAGTTTCGTAAATCCAGGTGTGTGTTTAATATAAACTATACCTCGAGATATAGGTTAATATAAACTATATCCGAGACGCCAAAATTCGTACCATTAGGCACTACATTACATTTTACCATCCGACGCAAAAAGGGGGGTGTTAATAGTTTGACGTGTGTATACTGTGTATCTGTCTGCGGAGTCGTAGCTCTATAACGGGTGAATCGTTTTTCGTGGCCCACGCGCACTTGCATGTTTCGGCATGCGTGCGCGGGTTAATGTGTGTGCGCGCACACGTCGACATGTAAGTGCGCGCACGCGCTCGCACGTTTTCATGTGTGCTAGGATGCGCGTGCACGCTCGCTTATTTATGTATGGATGCACGAGTGTTTCCTTTTATGCGCGTTTGTTTTGGGTATGTTTTTGTGAGTGCATACACAAGCAAGAATATAGCTATGGCTAGCGTGCTCATTTGTATATGGGTGCGTGTTTGTATGCGCGTACACACGCGCGCTTTTGCTTGTACGGCCACGTGCTCGTAAGTGTAAATTTAAGGCTGGCGCACATTTAAGCCGCGGCAGGCCGCATCGCATCAAATCGTATATGATTCGTGGTATTTGAGGTTGTGGCGCGGCCCATCTATAGTAAGCCATGGTTAATACAACATGTCCTAAAATGATATAGGCGGATTTTTGTAATGGAATGCGTTGCGATGCGGCCTGGCCTGATGTGGCCTTAAAGCCTCGACGCAAAAAGGAACTTTATAAGTTTAACGAGTGCATCTGTCTGCGACATGGTAGCTCTCTAACCCGTGGACTGACCTGAATGTAGTACTTTCAAAGTATATTTTATCGAATAAAAAAGTTTTACAAAAATTAAATAAAAATTAAATTAGTAAATAATTTATGTACAAACTTTTAGAATAGACACATAAGTCGTAAATTGATCTCTCTGTGAACAGTACGACGTATATAACTGTTGGTATTGCACGTCATAAATATTGTCTCGATGTAAAAGAAATGTGTCGCTGAATTATAAGTCTAACATGTAAATATTTGACCTGAAAAGTATGAGGAAGTGTATTCTACTTGTGACGCAATGAATTTATTACGTAAAACAAATGATTTAATGTCCGCTATAAAATTAGGATGTAGACGGGTTTCAGAATAGATGAGAAGCAAGTGTGAAAAATACAGAACATAGGTCTTCATTGATTATGAGATGTCCACAACTGAACAGAACAGCAGTGCTACTCACGAAACCAATTCCGACCGATTGGAATTGAAATTGGGTCGACACTAGCGCCGATGAGTTCAGTGGTTATTGGGTGAACTAAAAGATTTTTTTTAAACAAGTCACGTAAACTTATTATTTAAAGGTTTAATATGACATTTTATCGTACCGTACTGTAACGAAATGAAACGACACCATTAATGGCCAATCTAAAGTCATTTTCAATTTATTTCAAAAGTAGGAAATGACGTCACTTTTGACAGATTGGATTGAAATTGGAATTCAAATTGACATTAGTTTCGTGAGTAGCATTGCTGTTCAGTTATTTAAATTACTTATTTAAGACCATTATAATATATTAGTTTCTTGATACTTCTGTGAAAAATGTAAAGGAAATGAAATTATGTTACACTAATTTACTATTCACGGACTTCTTCAGAAATTAAGAGTATTTTGGCATTTTAGGGGATAGTAAAAAGTGTCGAAATAACATGTTTATATACAATGGCAATGAAAATTGTTTAATTTAATAAACATATTGTGACAGAGCTACCTAGCAGATATTTTATATTGTCAGTAAACGTTGTACGACAAGTTATTGAGTGTTTTAAATACGAAACTAAAACTTTGTATTTTTATAACATTTCGTACATTGATTTATTGTCAAATATTTAATTTGGATATTTGAATAACAATTAACTAGGTGTAAGTGCATAAACAAGCGGTGGTAGCCTAATGGTTGAAACTCGGCCTCTCAATCGGGGGCTCCGAGGTTCAAATCTTAAGCACGCACCTCTGATTTTTCGAAGTTATGTGCGTATTAGAATTTATTTAACACTTACTTTATCGGTGAAGGAAAACATCGTGACGAAACCTGCACCTGGGAGTTCTTTAAATAAATTCCCAAAGGTGTGTGAAGTCTACAAATTCGCACTTGGCCAACGCGGTGGACTATAGCCTAAAAGCCCTCTCACTCCGAGAGGAGACCCGTGCCCAGCAGTGGGACAATAATGAGTTGACGACAAGTGTATGAACAAGGTGTAGTGATTCATCTAAAGAAATAGTGTACTTTTCTGTCAAATACCGACACAGTATATGAGCAATCACGGCAAGAGTCAGATAAAGTTGCGGACATTCAGTTAGTATTAGTTATACACATAATATACTTTTATAGTCACATTTGAAGTAACTCATTTATGTATATGTATAAGATAAACGTCTGCTCAAAGTTGAAGGCCGATTGGGCTTTCTACGAAGCAGACATCAGAGGACTGGATTATTTCCTTTCACTGAATGATATGTAATGTTTACGTCTGTATTTTTCTTTGTAATTAAGTATAAGGAAAAGAATAAAAACCGTTAATATGAACCGAAATTTGTAATTTGGTTTCACTTTGTCCTTACGATTTCGTTCGCGTCTTAATTTTATATGTTTTTGTTTCTTTAGCATGTTTATATTTATAGCCAAAAAATGTATTATTATACAATGGGATTAAATGTATCTAGTTGAATGACCTCATTAGTAATAGGTTTTTGAGGGAGCGACGTTGAGTTATGTGGGATTTTTATCCACTAAATCCCCCGGTGGCCGTCCTCGGCGCTACGGAGAAGACCCCGGGATCTCCATAGGAACGCGACCGGAGTCCTCCGAGCGCGTCCTTCTCAGGGTCATGGACTGGACGGTTATAGCTCCCATGGAAGCCTCTTTTAGTCGCGTCTTACCACAGGGAGGGGATACCGTAGCACTATTCAGGTCCCGGAACGACAGGGACAACTTTAAAACATACCTATGGACTCGGTGCAAAGTTTAAACCGAATGCCACATAGAAATCTTTTATTTACTTCATAAAGTGACGTCCTGACAGTATTTTCGATTTTGTATCGCATTGCAACGTTAATGTCACGTTTCTACGACGGTTAATACCACCGCGTGTTTCTTCTAATTAACCCCTCTATATTATTATGTGCCGTATGTTAGAGAATCTCGTAGCTTCGGTTGAGATAACCATATTTAACTTTTCATTTCTGTAAATAAAATGGCATCAATTCATAGAAGAGAGCTAACGTTACATTATTGTGTTGAAAAATTCTGTCTCTTATGTAAGAAAAACAATTTATTTTGTAAGGTTAAGTCTGCTCAATAGTGAATCGATGTCTGAGAGTTCCGTATAATGTTCTCAAAGGTTTTTGAATTCGACAAGCCGATACTTGGCCAGCTCGCTTTAATCTCATTTTCAGAGAAGCTTAGTCCTTGAAAATGGGATGTGAAAATTCGCAACTGGTATGTTTAGGAATTGTAAGTCAAATGGACGAGGTACCATTTTCCCTAGGAACAGATTTTTCAAACGAATGTAATGGATAACATTTCCAATGAAGAAGTAGTGTTATATTTTGTAATATGTATTTTAAGCTGTATTTTCGTTAATTTAGCGATAGATCCGATGATGTCTGTTTTATAATACAGATATGGCAACCGAGCTTGCAGTTCACCTGATGGTAAACGGCGGGTGCCAACCATGGACATTTATAATCAACCAGAGTAATCTGTTATCAGAGTTTTACGTGAGGTTGGCTACAAACGCGTTGCTATCCCTGAAGACTAAGTTGGAACGCTTCGGATGATATGTATGTCTCCTTCAAACTAGAATTCAGCAATGTTGCTGTTATTAGGCAGAGAGAAGTGTGGCGGTGGTGTCGCCGGCGTCGAATCGTCCTAGACATAATCGTTACTCATATATCATACTCATTTGAGATATTCAACAGTCGTGATGTCAATGTAGTATATTATAGCATTTACTCACGGGCAAAATTATGTACATGCGAATTCCATTAGTTGCCAATCGAACGTTGCAATTGATTAATGATTCTTTCCCACTAGTTACATTTCGTATTGATGTATTAGTATACTAACTATATTAGGTATGCGCTATATTTTATTTATCAAAATATATCAACCAAAGTAAATCAACATAGCGCTGCCAAAAATAATGGAAGGGAAGGGAAAAGGTAAATAATAAAAAAAATACTTTTAAATTTAGTAGAAAATAGCCGTGCCCGCGACTTCACTCGCAAATAAAAAATAAATATGACATACATATAACTGGATTTTTATACTTTTAAAAGTATTATACCCAGTCACAAGTGGATGATATACATATGTATGTTGGTGACGCGAACCCTTCAGTTTTCCCATTAGCGTAAAATGCTCCACGCGCTTATGGAAGCTTGAATTCAATAAACTTAATTATACGAATGTAAAAGTAATAACAGTAATAATAATAGATAATTTTCAAAATTAGCATTAACTTGTTGGATGTAAATATTAAACATAGTTACCGCGTATAATATAACTGCAGCATTTTGATACTTACTGCATCAAAATCACTTATATATAAGATCTAATTACAACATCAATGCACGGTCGTCAACCTATTCCTGGCTTCTGGGCACGGGTCTCTTAGAGTAAGAAGCCATAGCCTAACTTTGAGAAGTTTTTTTAAGGAACCCTTGATAGTTCACTTGAGAGAACACCGGAGTGCATATGTTACTTCACGACGTTTTCCTTTATCGTTATGGCAAGTGATAGAATTGATTTTCAATACGCACATTACTTTGATATATTAGAGGTGCGGGTGCGTGCTAGGGTTCGAACATCGGACCCCCGATTGACAGGCCGAGATTCTATCACTAGGCTGTAATGAGCATAAAGTCAATGTTCATAAATAACGCTTTCAACACTCAAAGCCCCACATTAGGTACCCATGAGAGTTGTCATTTCGAACGCCACATACAATGCTTACAGACAATCTTATATTACAAGGGTTAACTTTAAAGGTCAAGGTCACAGATAGACAACCATTGATCGTGCTAGACACGGAATGTGGCAGACAATGTGATATATTTATATACAATACTCTTGACAGGCATTTCTCAGTTATGCTAGGTTGTATTACATTCTAGTGTAATATATAATTTTCTTATAAAACGTGAATTAAACACATTGCGTAAGGACATTATTTTGTCTTTCACGGTCCATGTCTGATACGTTGTAGATATAAATGGAGCCTTAGTGAAGTCGATCTGATATTAGAACGTCAGTAAAAAATAATGTCGTAAATGTAATCTTCGTGTATAATAAATCTGCTTTTTCAACTAAATCACATTAGCATTTAAAGCTACACTCGAAAGGAAAGCTGCTTGTCATACTTTAGATGCTTATACACTTCACTAAGGCCGCGTCCTCGAAGCAACGCACAGCTGAGCCGGCGCGTTCAAGTGTTCTCGAAGTCAGCGCGCGAACGCCAGCTCACTAGCCATGCGTGCCAGTAGGGCGAGGATTGAACGTCGTTAACATTTATTTTGTTACTAAATTGCACTCACAAAACAACACTAATCCGCTGGAATACTGGCGATCTAGACCCTGCCCTCGAGAAGTCCACGCCGTTGTCGCCCGCCGACGCCAGCGTCCCAAAGACCGCTGTTTTCGAGAATACGCTCTAATATTTGATTGACAGCAAATGTTACAATTGAATTACGAATATGCCTTTTCGTGCTTTCTAAGGCGATGTGTATTGATTACACGTTACATCATTGGTTCATTTCTGTTTCACGCCGTCTGGTGGTCTCCCGGTCTGCTCCTAGTGAAAAAAGTGGAAGCCATTGTCCACCACGAAACTTCTTTCGGAGGCTTCAGACTCACTTGAATTAAGAAATTACCTAATACAGAGAGAACAAGACACAAAAATTACCTTAAACGTAATAGTTTTGTGTATTGTGACGAGAAGTATTATTGAATGATTCCCAATTTATATAAATCAGTTGAAATTTAAGGCATCATAGATGCATGTTTAGTAGCCTAAAACGAGGGCGCGCAAGCGAGGGTCAAACCCTTCCCCTTGGTGAGGGTGATCCGCGTCCTGCGCGCTCCGAGGGGACCATTGCAGGCACACAAAAGCTACGAGGTATTAAAACAAATCATGTATAGATACATAATTAAACATTGTCGAAAACGATAAGAACGTAAAACGTTGCGTTAAAATAACGATTTTTTCTAACCATTTAAAGTAAGAAAAGACACGAGGATAAGACTGTGTGGTTTGTATCCGACGGCTTCAGCGCCACTGTTGCTTTTTTTCGAATTGTCTAGTTGCTGTTGGCCTTAGCGGCCTTTACAGGTTTAGCGGTTTTTGGTAGCGAGCTTAAAGCTCAGCCAGGACAAGAAGAGTGGGCTGGTAGGAGGGGATGATTTTGGTCTCCGTTTCCGGCCCACTTTTGTCTAATAATTACAGTGTTATTCTATTCTACTTTGACGGATGTGGTAGAGGAGACATACATACATATCCAAGCCGTTATCGTCAAAGAGTCCTCAGGGGTTGTAAGGCAGTCTTCAACAAACTTCTAAAGTCCAAACGCCTGTTCCCTTCGATACTTCATATAAATATGAATATAAAAATAAACATCAAAGCTTTTTTTATTGTGAAAAAATGTTGCGAATTCTTCCTACAGGAGAAGAACAGTTGCCCACTCCAAAACAGACAAACAGCCCGGTATTCATGTAATATGTATGTTTCTGCGAACATAACATTACGTGCTTAATTTGGGCATCTGCTCGTTGTACGTACTATGCCATGCATTATGTATCCTCCTACAAGGTCTTTATAACTGTTCGCATTACTTGTATGGAGTATCAACGTAATATATTCGTATGAATGAAACCTGTCTTCTCGCGCACCCGTTCGCCGCATAGGGTTGACTTGGTCCAGACGTTCTAAACCTTCTCATTGCTGATGCGAATTTGAATTTGTTATTATTTGTTTAATTTATTACCACGTAGTTTATTTTTTCTGTCTACGAATTCGCACTTTGCCAGTGCGGTGGGTTATGGCCTAACCCACTCATTCCGAGAGGAGACCTGTGTCCAGCAGTGTGACAATAATGGGTTGACGATAGTCTAATTTTTACATAGCTAAAAGTATATCAAAGGATTTCATTGTGTTATATTTCAAATGTATATAATAACACGTGAAGCGAAAATTTGCGGCACCGTATTTCGAAGTCTGCGTGCAGAGAGGAGTATGAGATTAGATATA
>DWNY01000402.1:0-16761 GCA_018250635.1 Telegonus apastus | reverse complement strand
TGCCATAAGGGGTGGCGGCGCCCGGCGTCGGCAGCGCTCTGTTGCCGCGCTATATGGCCCGTGAATAATCCTCCCGTAATACTAGATGTAATGGTTTGGAATTAAACAATTAGCTGTTTCTTTCTGCCTCGTCAATGATGGAGCTGCGCCTCAATGCTACAGAACACGGACTTCCGTTAAAAGTATCAACCGGCTGATTCATTAAATTGCATTAAGCTGCTTTCGCAACCAAGTTAAATAACTGTACGTCATTATTTTGCGTTGAAATATTGTTAAGGAACATTTAAGCCGTTTAAAAGTTTTGATCAGAATGTATTTAAGTAAAATATCCTACTTCTATTCAGTAGAATTAGAACCAAAATAACGTTCTACAAAAGATTTTAAATCGGCATTGGTTGAGAAAATACATGAATGTATTCCACATATATTTGCCTCAGGACCATTCTTTAACAGTAAGTTCGAAAGGCAGCCAAATTAAAATGGAACTGTTTGAGTCACGTTTGCCGCCGCGTTGCCAGCTGTATTTAGAGTAGAACGTGCGAGGAAACGGAGGAAATTCTATTCCGTGAAAATTTAATAAAAAAATCGTAGGATTTAACACATATTCGTAGTATTGGGATCTTGGGTGGAATATAATATTTTATATAATTAATAATTTGTCCACGTAAAAAATTGTTGGTTAATGAATGTCTCATTATTTTAATTTGAACTGTTAGACCTGCCACTGTTCTCGAAATTCCACTATAATAAAAAATGAAAACCAAAATTATACATCTGTGTATTAGGAAAACTCCCATTATACGGAAAATTACGTTTAATTGATTAAGCTGCATTTAAAAGCAATAACGCATTTTTTAAATGAACCTTGAAATTAACATAATATGACATCTTAGTTGACTTTATGTATCCGTTGCGCTTTACATTGTCAGAAATGTACACGATGCATATTTTATTTTGTTCCATTTAATTTATTTGTAACACTTCTTATATATAAATCTATCTATCAATAGTCTTCAAGTATGTTTAATCTCGTACTCCTCCGTGCACGCAATATTCGAAAAATAGTACTGCAAATTTTTATTCACGTATTAATATATAGAAGGTATGTGAGTTGAGAAGACCAGTTTGCACTTCCATAGTAACAAGTTAATTTCATCTGTGTTTCATTAAAAAATCTAACTGTCTCAGCTGTAATAACTATTACGTGTCTAAATCCGACTTTTGTAGTATCTAAAAACACTTCCAAACCGTCCCCTTTGTATTTGTTCAGTGAGAGATGAGAATTTTCTCCTAGAGTTAGATAAACTTCCGGACAATCACGATCCTCTTCGGATTCGGTATGTGAAAAATAGAAATATGACAAATTGTGTTTTCAATATCCCTTCCGAAGTATTGATGATCTGCATCCATACTATAAATATTAAATGTGTAATTTTATGTGTGTTATTAAGTTTCCTTCGCCGCTTCTTCTCCATAAGCACCTAAACTTTGCGAAGTAGCTGTGGTTTTAAGAATAATTCTGACAAAAAAAACTACGTTGGAATGTAAAATGTTTTAATTTGATTTAGTAGTGTGAGAATAAGATTATTATGTGATATATTAAATGATGATCATTAAACATTTTTAACCGATTCAATACCACGTTACACAATATTGTGTTTGCAAAACATACAATTACTGTGTTTTATGTGCAAAAGTCACTTTAATTAAGATAAATACTAATTTAGGACTAAGTTTGATACTGGCTATCAACCGTGACATCGCCGGCGACTCGGCGCGCCCTCGCGACCCGCCCTTCGCTTTAGGGTCGACCACTTTCCGACGCGTATCTTATCTTTGAGTAATTACGTTGTTGTTTTGTATTGTTATTGTTCTACCACCGGCAGTTTGTTTATTTTTTTTTCTTATATTACTCTGTTAGGGTCACCCTGTTTGTTCCCTTCGCTTTATTAATTAATTTTTATCTGATAAATAACTTCCATGGTCGAAAGAAAGGTATACCGTATATTTGTGGTTTTATGCGTAACGAGAGTGAGTGACCTGTCGTGTCGGTCTTGAATAACACCATCAGTAAATCCAGGAGATAGGCAGCAGCGTCTTCCTGTGTATTATCAGCACCCTCTGCGGTTATCAGTACGAATCAGATATATGAGTAAAGCCCAATGGTTTTCTACTTATTTTGGTAATGTGAACATTACATTATTTATTGAATTATTTAATGAGAAAATTTAATTCACTATTTATGATTAAATTATCGGCATCCCATTGAACATTTCAGTGCTAATATAAAAGTGGTAATCTTAAAGCACGATGATCTATTGCATGTTGGCAGTAATTATTGCATGTTAATCATTTCCTAATATTTTTATTATTTTTACATAAATGATGTCGGTGAATAATCGTCGCAACCATTGGATTCGTAAAATGCACCAAAACTTCCCGATGAAATGTTAGATAACATTTATTTGGTTAAGTTTCTTACTTCACCCTATGTGACATTTAAGACTAGCTTTCCTTGTTATATTTTACGTCATTCTGCATCGTAAAAACGATACGTTGAGCAATACTGAGATATAAAGATATAGGACACTCATACGTGTCGGCGACGGCGTCGTGCAGCCAACGCTGCACCTGAGAATATTGCCACGTAAATCAAATTTCTTATTTCGCCTCAACACTTATTCCTGCCTTAGATGCTTACCAAAAGCCGCGATTGCACCTTTATAAGGAAAATGTCATACGGTTTTTGCTTGTTTGTATAAGTAATATGTACATATATCATAACGTTGATGTATAAAAGTGTGAAGTAAGAAAGTAATGATATCGTTCTCAGTAGTTACTCAATAAAGTTTTTGGCTAAAAAATTTAATGTTGGTAGGTACCCGGTTTTTATTTATTCTGGCCTTGATTTCAGTCTTTATATATTTAGTAATAGATACCACTTTTTATGGCGACAAAAACACTTAGCTTTTTTCTGTATTATACAAAAAGTAAAGAACACAATCCAAACGAAATTATAATCATGCTAATTAAATGAAACCTCAGTTTTGTTTATATTTTACATTTAATCATGTAATTGAAGTAAATTTATTAATATAGTCATACATGAATTGCTAATTCATACACGTTTAGGCGGTGTACATCTGTGGTTAACACCTAGTAGGTGTAAGCAACTATTGACAATTGTCGATTGTAATTACCAGTGATCCAATCAGCGGCGGACTTAAAGCAATTAAATAATTAGTATTAGCTTGTAAAGCAAACGATATTGCCGTCATGAATTACAGGCTGTAATGGCCATCTATATGCCAATGGGATTAATATTGAATGCTGGTATTCTGAACGGAATTACTGCGTCTCTGGTCGAGCTTACACTGAATTACAGCCGTTGATACAGAGCCGGTGTCGCGTGCCGGCTCAGCGCAACTAATTCTTTACCGCTAATTGATTATTTCAGTTCAGCGATAGCAGCTCATGCATTTATTACTGCAATCACTTCGCAAATCAGTTTAATCGGCAAATCTAGGTTGGGTTTTCAACGTTAAGTTGCTTTGGTGCATTGTTACCCATATTGCAGATGCGTGAATACCAATCAGGTCTCTGTAATTAAAGAAAATTACGCTGTGTTTTCAACCTTCTTGGAAATTATTCAAATATTGGACTTAACTAGCTACGCTTAGAATAAATTAGGTAAGTTTCGTAGTTTATCGATAAAGTAAAGTTATAATAAAACTATCCCAGTACTCGTATTGAATGATTAAGCCTGAAATACTTATCCCAAAAGTTATTAAATTAACTAAAATAACTCTATAAATGCTCTTCACAATTTTATTATTCCTAAAACAAATAAATTGATATCATATGCTTATAAACAGCGTTACGTTTTAATTAAATAAGATTTAATTTTAAAATCCAATTTTTGTGATTGCTACTCTAGAAAGAAAATCACTCATCTCACGGCCCTTTGCAAATTAATTGTGGAATGACAGAGCACAACGCTCAGCTCTCTTAATGCACGCTCACAAAGCGAAACGGCTTGGGCCGCGCCGCCGCGGCACGTAGCTCCTGTGATTATGATAATGACGGTAGCCGCGCTTTTTGCGCCGTCCGCCCTATATTGTGAAGCTCGACACCATTCTAGATCAGCTCTAGCACCGTACAAACCATCCAACCACGACTCAGTGTGCCACTCGCCTTACACCTCTCGTCTTAACTATTTCGAGACGCTTATAAATTATGCAAGTCTCCATAATCCACGCCCTAAACGCCTTCTCCGCCGCCTCAATTATTCATTCGAGCGGTTTGATGTTTTAGAAAATTGTCGCGATGTTCCAGACGGGCTTCGTTGTATAATTCAAAACCTAATGTTTTCAGCGCAGCTGCCACCTCATTCAACCCACGAGCCTATACGCACTCGTGAAATATCTTATACATATACCAAATTCTAAAGCGAAACGTATCCTGAATGTATTTATTCAACGGGGAACGTGAATATAATGATATACGTTTTACTCTTTTCAGGACTCCGAAGGCGATACACCATTGCATGACGCTATTTCTAAGAAACGTGATGATATGCTAACGCTGCTACTGGACCACGGAGCTGACATGACCCTGACGAACAACAATGGTTTTAACGCGCTCCACCATGCAGCGCTACGAGGAAATCCAAGGTATATATATAATATGTAAGAGTTACCTAAAGTTGCGCAAGATATGTATTTTTTGCCTACGCCTTTGTATTAGCAATAACTCGTTGGATACTTTCTTGTTTTATGGCTCGTAATAAAATATGCCTGTATAAGTAAGTAAACAAACCAACAACACGAAAAATGCGGTACTTTATAATGAATACAGTCGAATAACGCGTACATGTACTTGTACCGGATACCTACAGAATCGTGATAATATTCGAGCCGCACGTATCTACATAAGACCTTTATTTTGTGGACTTTGAAATAAACATAACGTCGCTTGTTGTCCGTCATTATCCCTAGGAAAATGGGTAGTTATGAGCGAGCCTGGCGCACAATAAACTGCTACGCGCCTAATGTCGTGGTCCGAAAGAGCGTCTCATGTGACGTCTTTATTAGTTCGTACCACATGCGCACATTTGGCTAAAATAACATTTTGTCTAATTTGGCCTGGGAAATTAATATCTTATTTTATTTCTTACGTCGGTAAGGAATTTCGAAGTTGTTGTTAATATACGGCAGACAGTTGACAAATAACACACGCGTCCCGCGGACTGATTGCCTGAGAAGGGTAATATGAATTCGCTGAAGTCTAAGTGCTTAAAACCGATTTGAGTGTTAAATAATCAGTTTATCAATAGCATGGTCACCAATATGAAGGTGTACCTATGACACTGACTGTTACTGTGGCTATCTAATGATTATATTTGTCCAGAATGAATCACTACTTCAGCATGTTACTTTCGAGATATAATTGTCTTTTTGTCTCCGTATTTATTTGATCATATATGGGGCTAGTTCTCTTCATTACTAAATGAATTACTTTAATCAACTAAAAGGGACATAAAACTAAGGTCCACGTACCTATTTATTTTCTAGCCGAACATTGATGATACATATTTTTTTAATATACCACTAATGTTTTTCATGCGAATGTAGTATTACTATCCAGCTTGCTGATGTCACGATGATATTCATAATAAAAATTGTATTCATCAATTCGTCTGTCATATGTTAATTTAGTCGAATTACATAGTCTCTAACATAGTGGTCATTTTATATATACACTCCAACCTCCAAGCCCGTTATATCAATGCAATAAATAAGTTAGTTCAAAATTTAAAACATTTAGGGAAATTGTATATTTTATGAGTCGGGGAGCAAGCCTTGGATGGAATAATGAATCTCCGGCGGACAGTCGTGCGTGAAGCGGTTTATTTGCGGAGGGTCCGAGGAGGCCTGGGTCCGCGGCGCGACGGAGCGGCATTCGCGTCACGTGGCCCGTCCTAGGGAAATAATACGAAATGCGCCTACGTGACCAGCTCATTATATGACGGGAACCAGATCGCGGTCATCTCCAATCGGACAAAAATATTTTATTTATGCTGCAAGTTGGATAGCTGGGCGTACGGTTTTGTAATAAATGAATATATAGTACTTATAGAAAGGGACGTCTTGCAAATAAGAATTTAAACTCGTTAATTAGATATTATTTATAAACTACATTAAAATTTTAAATGACAATTCCTTTGAACTATTATGACTCCTATTAAACCTGATTAAAGTTAACAAGAATTTATCAAATCTGATTTCAGTTGACAAGACTTGTAAACTTAAAAAATCGCTGGAGTTTTTATACAATAATATTAAATGGCTATTCCATATCATATAAAGTGAGCAGTTTTAACTAATATATTTTTATACTGTTACATGTAATTAATCTTCATTTGATTTCCGTCTAAAGTACCTCCAAAGAAAAGCCATAATTTTAGATCAACATTTGAAAAAAGTTTTTAAGATTGTTGTTTAATGGTAATCGAATAGAAGATTGTCGTAAAACGTTTCCCGATTTTATCGCGGAATGAGAAGTCGCTCGCGACTTTTCCCATTCGACAAAAACGTTCCTCTCCCCCTGGAGATGTAAAATCGTTTTATTTTATTACTTCCTCCAGTATATCGTTATATCAAAAGTACCAAGTGTTGTGCAGGAGATCCTGTGAAGGAGTATAATTTGCAATCGTTCAAATATCTATTATATTTAATTTATCTTATTTGTGACAATTTTTATTTCCCTTTAACCTGCACTTGTCAAACGTTTGATAATTTTTTTTACATAATGAAGAAGTATTTTATGGTATCCCCTGTTTTACTAACAATGATGAATGCTTATTTGAAAGATACAATTTATACTTCCAGTCCGAATATGTCTCATTTTATTGTACTCAAAATAAAAGGTATTTAGTCGTAACGTTTAGTTATGGAATTTGAAAAACATTTATTTAAAGTATCTGAAACTAGCAAAACTGATATGGACAGCAGAAGGCAGGCTTAACTGACACCCCTGACAGTGAACTCGCGGGTGGCGGCGCCGTGTCATTATGTCTGATTAGAAACAGTTATCTCCTGCGGTTATCGTTACAGCCGCCCTAACGAGCCCTTGTAAAACTTCGATAGCAGTTCTGTCATACATAACACGGTGATAAGCTTCCGGTTAATCATCCGCGCGAATTACACATTCATTCACGAAGTTAGATGCTTAAGATATTTTTGTCACGTTTTACGTCTTTGATATATTGTTCGTGTAAGGGCATGGAATGCCATTAGTTACGCAACTTTATGGGCCAACGAAAATTTAATTCAGGATTGTTCTTGGTAATTTGTTGCCAAAATTTATCTCGGATTGTACTGATTAATACTCCGTGGAATCTGACGATCATTGCAAACCCAGCAGCTGCGCCGAGACGAAGCGCGGTTCGGTTCGATAAGTCGAGCATTCGCGCCCAGCATTAATCGTGAGCTTAAATATTTTAACGCGTCGTAACATTGATTTATTTGAAGCGTAATCTCAGCTCGCGGCTTGTTTGTTCTTCGGCTCAAGACGTATAGGTGAGATTAGTCGGAACGACTCGGATCCTTTTCTTCAGTGAAACCCACTAATTTAGTTTTATCTCTTTCTTTCAATCTTATCCAGAAGGCGTTAGCGCTAATAGTTTTTCCGTACGGTATGAAAGCAATTTGCATTCTATATAAACGACCAGACACCCGCCGACCAACACGTCTGTACTCTATAGTTGACTATACAATGAACACAGCATTCAGGAGAGATTTATATGGTCATTGTGCTGCGTTAATTGCAGCGAATGGAGCAAAGTGCGATGGTATCGTACCATTCGAACGAGAAGTGTAATCCCCCTACAGTGCCGTTCGTGAAACCCACACGACTAATATATTCACGGTATATTCGCAATTGAACGCTTTGTAGAAATGTTAAACTTAATATTCTTAGTTCTGTGTAATGTAAAATACATAACAATTTGCATCTCCAAGATTGTAATATTTTCGTACAATAAAAGAAAAACTGTATAAAGGTTTGGGAATATTGGATAATAGGAAGCAATAAGCCACGATCGACTGGCATCTGGTTTTAATAGAATCAACACACGCCCGTATTGAAAACCCACTGGCATAGATATCGATGGCGTGGGTCCGTCACATATTTGACCGGCATCGAACACATCTCAGTATGGCAGATTTATGAGATCCGACCGTCGGTTATAGGAGCGGGCGGTTCGCCACCAGGAGGGCCGGTGGAGAGGAGTCGGGCGGTCGCGGGAGGCTCTGTTATTGTGCGACGTTTGATTTACGCACGTACCGCTATCACCCTTTTGTTTGGCCGAATACTGACTGCTGTGCCAGTTCCGCTAGCCCGCACCGAATGTTACTCTGTTGGTTTTTATTATATTCAACTTGTTAGGTAGGGCGCTACTGGATTTACACACAGCTGCCGGATGCCATTAAGTTATCATGTTGTATTATTGACTCCCGTAAGTGTCATTGAAAGAGCTATCAGTTAAACGCGTAATGCATGGAAGTGTTGGATTGTAAATTGGAATGATCGAAAAGCGAGCGTTGATTGCGTGCGGAGAGCGCTGCAGCGGGCGCGGGAGGCGGCGGCTCGTCGTTACCCGCAATTAGCGGCTCTACACACGCGGATAATAATCCGCGCTCGCGCCGCCCCCCGCGCCGCATCTACCGCGCCCCGCGCACGAATGCACTACGGATTCAGGGAATAAATTCATTTGTACGCAAATTGTATCGGCGCTTGCAATTAAAACTTTGTTGGCGCTCCGGCTAAGATAAATAACACTAATACATTCTGCTTATTGCGGGGCAACTTGCCGGATACAGAGGATATATTAATGTTGTTGCTAATTTGTTTGGGCGGCTACGGATTAACAGTGTTGCCCTCTCAAGTTAGAATACAACAATAGTCCCTTTATCCCACATTTAACATATGATCTCCTGTGAGATTTTACAAAAAGATTAATAGGTAAGAGATTTTATATACGGGAATAAGGTGAATTATGTTTTGTTACTAAGTACTTATTACATTGTTTAATCGTTGAAACATTCATATCATGTTCGCTTTCTACCTAGTTGTAAATAACTTCTTAATTGGTAGACATCTTCTATTAAACTGCTTAATTTTAGTAGAAAATCTTGGTGAATTATCCAGTTCAAATACATATAAGTTTCCTTATTTGGTGATTCTCGAATTATTTGTAGATGGTAACTGGAAATATGCTAATATAATATGGTTAGAAGGATTTTTAAGCATTTTGCATTCCAATAAAAATATTTTTATTTTTAACGATAATCCGTAAATAAATTCATTAAAGAAAAAACTAAGTAAATTGACTCAAAATCGATGTTAAAGTATGCTAGTTTGATAGTCTAAAACAGTACCAATACAGAGCTCGTTAACAACCGGGCGAGATGTAAGCTCGTTTGCGACTTGCAATGTGAAAAATTTGCATTTCAATGTTTCTCTATCGTAAAAATAAATCGACTTCACATGTCCTGATTGCTCACAAGGAAAGAACGCTGATTATGAAGCCAATTCGAGTGCCATTGACATAGACATTTTGGCTACGACAAATCCACCCCTTAATCGCATTCTGGCAACTTTCCTGGGGTTTCTTACTAGATTTGATCTTATCGATGCTTTTCACGTAAAACTAAAATCGGCCAATTTCTATTTATTCTACAAGGCTCAATTATAATTTGTTAGCGGATTAACAAGAAACTTAATTACTTCGATCGAATTATTTCACTAAAATACCTTAAATGTATTTTAGTGAAATAATTTCCTTACTTATATTTAAGGTGGCATGAATTGTTTAGAATTATATAATGTTTAGAATTATATGTGTGTTTAGAATTATATAATATTAGTTTTAGGTACAGTGGAGTTGAAAAGCGAGTGCATTGTCATCTTTCTCTTACACTTATCTTCTTGCCTTCTTCTCTGCCTTGTTCCGATGGAGTTATACAATTATTTGGGAATCATTTTCATGTGTATTTACTAGAAACGAATGTTAATATAATGTTATAAAAATAACAAAACACACTTTACACTTTGATCTGTAGAAACAAACGTTTTAATTAACATTCTAATGATATGATACCGCCCAATGAACATAAGGTTATATTCATTTAATCTACGTATGTAGTAACTAATTAATGTATAGATAATCTTAAATCCCACATATTTCATTTCAGTTTAATCGTAGTATTTATCACATCAAACAAGTTATTCTTGAAACCTTCACATTGACAATACCCACGTATTTTTGTTTTGTTTCGTATCATAAATCTTCAATCGCATGAGCTGTGTTTTGTCTTACGTCGTTTAAAATAACTTTGTAGGTAACTCTCGAAACTTCGCAGTGGATGTTTGTCAGTGAGCGATGGGGTGCAATATCTTGTCACAGCGGATTGTGGCACAAACACAGCACTGTGCGGTTTCGAACACAAATTGCTGATGTTGTTCAAATAGCCGCCAAACTGAGATGAAATTGAGCAGCCCACATATCTCGCAAGCCGGGACAGCCGGACGTTAAAGTAAACACATAGATCTAGTGTTGCAAGAGGATGAAGTCCGCAATTTCGATACTTGAAAGTGGACTTATACAAGCGAACCCAATGAGAACTTGTCTGTACTAACTTAGTAGTAGTGTTACTTACTACTTAGAATACATGTAATATCTTGAACGCCGCTAGTGAACGAACAAAAATGTTAAAATTTATCAAGCGTAACTGCTTTATTGCTTAATGGATTGTAAAGTCTTTTCTTACAGATTTATTCCTTAGGGATGTTATAAAGCGTCGTCTATTGTAGTCCTATCTTTTATAAGCGTTGAATAACTTTCAATGTATCATATAAATTGAATTAATTGAGCATCGATCAAAGTTAAATGGAGTACCTATCAAAGCTTGGGAACAGTATCAAATGTTGAATAAACCAATAGTCTAACAAGGCGGTTAGCAAATGGTCCAGCTTGCGATAGCAAAGTCTACCATTAAGTTGGAAGCAATCGGCGGGGAATGGAGTCGGGTTAGAAATTGGATTCTACTATGTATTTCAGTTTAGAATTTGATTAATTCACACAAAGGATGTACTAAAAGTAGATTAACAATATCCAAGCCGAATATGTAGATGTATAATGACGTGAATGGAAATACAGCATGAAATAGATTGAATAGTCAACGTTCATGACATTATTTGTATATACGGTTTACGTAGTTGAATTATTTTATCACAAACAATGAAATACCTCAGTTGGTACTAAAAATCCTTTAGGTTTAAGAGTTAATTATACAAGGATTGTACAAGAGACTTATTAATATACCTTATAAAACGCGAGTGAATATATGTACTTTCTTTTCATTAAATAAAATATATACATGTATAAGTAGTTGCACAAAATAGTAAATGTAGTAGGTACTCTCCAACAAATTGCAACACTAACAAAATGGCGAGCGAGTGGTCCAACTTGCGATAGCTAAGTCCGCCATTAATACGATCTAATTCAGTCGGGGCCGGCGGGGAATGGCGGCGAGTTAGAAATTGATTTCAACAGTTGAAGAAGCAAGCCCAGCACTCCAATTGACGCGACGTCGTTCTGCACAGATTTCAATCACCACAAATACCACAATTACTTTCAGTATGAGCATGTAACATCTTTGTGAAGATTCTCTCGTGCGCTTTAATTATTTGTGGGAATTTAGTAAGTACTCTTTCTAGTCGTTAGTACATTGGTCAGTGTGAATTTAGTTATTTGTAATTTATCACGACGAAACTGAACGAATTAGTATAAAACGGATCACAGCCGCTGATGTCACCAGTGGCATAATAGCTTTGATTATTGTATAAAAAATTGACGACTTCGATATATTATTTTCATAAAATTACTTATTTAAAAAGTTTAGTATCACGTTATTGTCACACAACACTTTGGCACATTATATGGCACAGTATAACGCATTAAATATGTTACACTCTAATGCGCGTGAGCGTGTCCGAATCAAATTCAGGAAGCTTCTGTTTTCCAATTCTATGTGTAATGAAAGTTTTGTTTGTAAACTCTATTTCGTATCTACGTCGCTCTGAACGAGCTGGATCAACAAGACTATGTAGTTTATTTGAACGTGATCATTTAACTTGCTACTACACAGTGTAGAATTAGGAAAGAAAAACGAGTAAGCTGAAGCAACCCCTTTTAAAACTTTGATTCGCCGGGCATGGACGAATGGATCCCAAACTGCTCCAACGAATTGGTTAGGCTTTTTTTCTTTTCTGCTTTAACCTGTACATCCGTGTGACATACTTCTAAACATTACCTCCAGATACTCCGATCTTTTACCCGCAGCTCTGTACTGACGCTTTGGAAAGCGATTTTGTTCGAGTTGGATCGGATCACGTAAGCTTAAACTACTTTAAGGTACACTGTGGTGAACTATTATCTTTCAGGGTAAATAGTAATTAATAAAGGTAGAATTTGCGGAAAATATAATGAATATCATCCTTTAATTATATATCACTCTAATTCAATTAGGAACACCAATATTGAGGAATTTTGTCGTAAAAAACGTGGTATTAAATAATGAAACCACATTTCTTCATACTCATTTGGAACCGATATAAGGCTTTTATTTCAAGCACATTCAAATGAAAGGAGGGTCCGTTTTAAGTGGCTTTTACAGTAAATAGATAGCCATAAAATATAATAATGTTATAACTGACGTATTTTGTAGATTTATGAGAATGATGATAATCTTTTCAGGCATTTTTAAAAATACAAAGGAAACAATGGTAGTTTTGCACCACCATAGCAGAGACCAGAAATTGAAAATGCGCCCATTATCGGTATATATGCATTAAATATTAACCTTGCATAATTACAACGAAAGCACATCACAGGTGCTCTTATTTACAGATTGTGCAGAAACTGTATTTCTTATTGTAACATTGAAACTTTTTCTGAAATTTACATTTTCGTGTAAAATTTTAGTCGTCCATGCGAACGAAGTCGTAGGGAAGATGTGATATTAATTAAAATTATCATTAAAGAGCACTTGTTGTCCGCTCTATTGTTTATTAAATTAATAGGGATCCGTCAGCGAGCGACCTCGCTGTCTTATGACAAAGCTGCCATATTTCTATTTGTCTAGTCTTCCAACTAATTAGGAGCAACAATGGATTGACAATTTCTTTAGATATAAATTAACGAAATCGAGTGTGAAATAAAAGCAATAAAGTTACTACATATATCACAATTTTGAGACGGAGCTATTTGAGTTTTGACGCATACCGTAAGACGCATACACACGGGTGCTAATGTAGATGTATTCAAATACTTTAAAAGTTAATGAGCTTGGTATATGCGCAATTTTTTATAACCTGTTTTGTGCATTAACTCTTCAAGAGTTCATCAGATCGTAATGATACAAAATTACGATGTTTGTATTAAATAAGCCATCTTTAACAGGGTGTTTATGAACTCTCTAATTTTTTGATAATTAAACATTAAAATGTTCCCACTGAAGCGCATTGCGTAGGATGTATAATTTCAATAAATATCTTTTGTAAATGTGTAAATTGCTTCTAAACAAATTATTTATAAAGACTTAAATCTTCCAACTCGGCACCAGCGAAATAACTCGACTCTTAAATGGATTAAATGGCGCCGTAAGTTATCATCAACACCTATAAAATACAGATCGTCGAGGTGCACAATGATTTACAAACAGTATACGTTACCTTCAATATTTGTTTGAAATTTTTTAGGGGTTATATTACGTTACCTTCAATATTTGTTTGAAATTTTTTAGGGGTTATATTATCTACGTATATAAATTGAATAGCTGTGGACCCTGTTTTCACACGTGTTAAATATGTAAATGATACACTGGTCTAATGTACTCATTATGTACGCGTTATTTTGAAATTATAAACAAACCCTTCAATTTTATTCATTTGTATTGATCTAATAAACTGATTGAAAATCAACTTTTCGCGCATACGGCCTTTATAGATTATTTTCTAAATTATTCATCTAAAGTAGTAGACCCACGATAGTTCTCGATAATATAAAAATTACATATAAAATTATGCTTTTATAAGTATTTTTCGTCTGTGCATTATAAAAGAACTCCCAGGGAAAATTAGGTTTAATTGATTAAGATGCATAAAAAAGAAACGAACTTTTGATATAAACGTATGACATAGTTGAGCATATTATGTGTTTTACATTGTAAAATTACATTACTTTGTTACTTTGTAATTGTAATGTAAAATTAGAGCCAACAATACAAAGTAGTTAAATGTTTTTTTTTAGTTTGGCGTAATATATTCGTAACATTTATTGTATTATATTGTATAAATAGTATCTCACTCGCTCCTTCTCTTCGTGGACAAATGAAACAATGGTGTCGCAAATTTTCGCTTCACGTATATTAAAAAATTACATCATTAAAAACAAATTCCGTACATAAAACGATTGATTTTTTGAAAGAAAATATTTATTTAGTATTAACAATAGGTAATTGGCAGTATCGCTAATCATAAAACCCATGTCAAAACTATTTACGCAGCATTCGCTAAAATATGTGCCCGAAAAACTTTCCTGTTTTATATTAATTCGTATTTGTTAATTAATTCGTACAAAATATATTTAAATTATAACACAAAATGTTTCTAGCAAAAATTCTATCCATAATGAAAACCAAATGAAAATCCGTTTAGTAGTTCTCGAGAAAACCGTGTAAATCTTTGAATAGCTGGCAGTACCATTTTAAAAGATTTCCTTATTTATGAGAATTCATGGTATAGAGAGGTCCAACTCATAATAATATTGGCTATCTATATTTCCGCTTTTAAGATCGATCTTAAAAGTTTATACCGTAAAGCCATAAATAATTTATCATATTCAAAAATTATATTCATATGGGATTAATACTTGCAAAAATTAGCCCGTTCGAACAAACAAATAAACGAACAATGAAGGTCCCAATCTTTTTAGTTTTTTAATATTAGTATAGATAAATTATAATGGTCTTGTAAATTATGGAATTCTATGTTCCCTTTATCATTTTTATTCAAAGTCAGTATTATATAACAGTAGAGGCATAATATCTTAACAATAATTTATTTTAGAATCATGGAATAAACATTTAACTTCAATATGTACAGTACCTTAACCAGTAACCTTTATTGTATGTTTAGCGACTCTATGAAACAATCCATTAAAGAAAAACTGAACAAAAAGTCTTGTTCCCAAGTTTGAGTGGTGACATGATGGGTGTGACCTTTAAGCAAGGAATTAATCTACATAAAAGTTGCGTCGTTACCAGCTTAATTACATATTCAAACCGTTTTAAAAATACTTATAAATATTACAATACATTCTTCATATCCTTATATAATATGGTTAAAATTACTTTGTATTCTTTATTATAATGCAATAGCAAATGAGCATACACTATTTGTCACTTACCTATACCGCCCATGGAGATCAGTTATACGCGATATGAAATAATCAGTTGTACGCAAGACAAAAACATATAATTGTTTCACCAATATAGCGCTTCGTTCATGCGAAGAGCTATTCAATTGCCATTAGTGATCTTAACGTTTCTTTGATATCCATCCTGGTTTTCTTGAAGATTCTCGGCGGTTCATTAGTGTAAGTTCCATTCTGCGGGGATGCGGGCGTGGGCGTAGCGGATACCTTCAACGTCTCGTAGATACGTGCAAGTAGGTAGCCGCGCAAATTATGAGCGCGTAGACGGTTTTGTCGGGGTATTCCGCTTCTTTGTGTGCTTTGCCATTGTTCCATTTGCTAATGTTGTTAGTGCACTTTTTCAGCGACTACGCTAATTTAAATACCTCCTCCTTCCTTTTGCGAGGAGACCCGTCTTCCGCTTTCCGTGAGCGCCGCGCTCCCTTTGCTTTTGAGACGTCCGCATTGGGAGACTGCATTTAAATAAGACACTTAATCACAAGAGTTGGCCTCCCTTTCTTAAAAGCGTTTGTTGTCTTCATTTATTTTACGGTCAAGTGAATACAATAATGAATTTAGAAAAAGTACTTAAAACTGAATTATGGTATCTAAGTATTTACTTGTGTTTTTGTTTCGGTAATTATGATAGAGCAATGAATGTTTCCAGCTTTCTAAAATTGTTAAGTTTCCCTTTTTCGGTAGTGCATGGAGATGAAATATTTTTGATACTCTTTTTCTCCAATATTGCTTTGTGATGACAAATTTGATTATAGCACTTCTGCAAATATCCTATCTGCCTATACTAATAAAATATCTATACTTTTCATTTTACTATCTACTATGTGTATAATGAAAAATAAAGATATCAGTTACACAACTTGCGATGCCGTGGCAAAGATTTATAGCGTAAATCTTTCCTTTGCAACAGTTATCCCAACAAACGTGAGGGAAACTTTAATTTTAACTTTAAGTAAAAGGAACAAATATTTGTTACAGAACTGTTTGATCTATAGCGGTACAAAACGGAATAAAATTTAACCCGATGGACTATTTTCTCGTGCAAAGAATTCCGTCTTACGGAACGCGGACCGCCGGGAATATGTCGCCGGCAGCCGCGCCTAGACCGCTAACACCCACTCGAATTGTGTAAATATGAGTAGGGTAATAAACTCCCGGCGAGTGCCGTGCTCGGATTTGCCTGTTAGAGTTCTGTACGTGCAACC
>DWNY01000401.1:0-16765 GCA_018250635.1 Telegonus apastus | reverse complement strand
TTAATAGATTTTATTATTAAAAATTAAAGATTAACTTTCCGCCATTGAATATCCGGCATGTTCACAAAAACAGAATGCACAAAATATTCTGTATATTTAATATGCTTATAGGTGAGTAAATAACAGTTGTTCTTAAAACGACTAAATATTAGATAACAGTCGGGTAAAAAGGCAAATTAACATCACAAAAACATTAAAAAGTAAAATAGAATAATTACAAGTCACACAAGTTGCCATCCCTGACGACTAAGTTGGAACGTCTTTTATGCAGCTTTTACCTGTGACTCCAGGAAACCGAACATTGCTCCGATGATAATATCAGATACTTAATATAAAACAGCGCCATCTGTTTTTGAAAAGCCTAAATTATTTACAAACCCGCACTTTTTACTCAATAACATATGACATTACATAAAATAATAAATATTTTTTTCTCACGTGAAAACAGATAATCACTAAGATGGCACCTACCTAGATAAATTTCCATAATAAAAGAATTTCTTAATACAAATTCATGAAAATTGATAGCAATTTTTGATAGCAATTAGGTATAGACCTAACCGTTACGGAGAAATCAATTACATACAACATTTTTTGATATACCTGTTATTTTATAAATTAAATAAATTCTAAATGGGCTACTGTAGCTCATAAATAAAGAAAAGAAACAAGATTGAATATATTTATTATGTAGGAATATTCGTGATGTCTTACGTCATATGTTTGTTCAACCTTTCCCGAAACAAAGTCGAATTTACTTGACCATTTTATTACCAGCAAATTAATGGCATGCATTGTTACACGGTCGAGGTGTATTGTGGGTTGCAATCAGTCGGGTGTGAAAAATAAATAAACGAGATCGGACGACCTAACAAGGCCATAGCGTGTCATTCACGCGTCAGTAATGTATGGTGTTAGGTATACAAAGATAATATAAACGGAGATTGAACAGACTACCCGCGAAAATAACGCCATTTAAATTATTGTACTGGTGGATTGATCACGCGATCATCGTATACTATTGATATTAATTAAATAATATTGATGTGATGTTTTAATATTTTTGGAGTCGTCGTCGCCCCATTATTGTCTTACTGCTGGGCACGGGTCTCCACTCAGAGTGAGAGGGCTTTTAGGCCATAGTCTACCGCGCTGGCCAAGTGCGAATTGGTTGATTTTACATAACTCTAAGAACTTTTAAAAGAATTCTCAGGTGTGCAGGTTTCCTCGCGATGTTTTCGATTGAGAGGCCGAGTTTCAACCATTAGGTTATCACTGCTTTTAATTATAAATTTAATAAATTATAATTTCATCACCGCTAGTGAAATCTTTTGTTTATATACGAGTAGTTGTAGGTTGATGCCCACAACCACTCGAGTGAGAAAATAAATAAGATCGGACGACCTAACAAGGCCATAGCGTGTCATTCACGCGTCAGTAATGTATATTAAGGCTCTTAAAAATAAAATGGAGGTATAATATAGATTCCACGTGACGGGACCAACGATCCGCGCAAAAGGGCTTGATTTTTGGGGTTCCGTAACCAAAGGGTATTAACGAAACGCTATTATTAAGCCTCCGCTGTCTGTGCGTCTGTTAAAGGGCTCTCTCTTAAAGTAATAAATACACTTGAAATTTTCATAAGTCATGAAAGCGCGACCTCCTCACAAAAAATCGGTATTTTTGATGTTTTTGGTTTTATCTATGGAACCGCAATAGATAGTCACTTCATGCAGGTACTATCATAGCAACTATAACAAATGTTAAAAAAAATGGTAGTACAGAACCTCCCCGTGTTCGACTCTCACTTGCCAATTTTTATTTTTTGTAATAGTACCTACTCCACAGTATGTAGGTATACGAGTGTGCCATATTTATACGGAAATTAATGAAAAGACTTTTCTGTCTCAATTTATCAGGTTTTCAATTGAATATAAAACAAAACATACTACGAAAAATTTAAAGGTCATACTTCTCTGCCTGTTTTATTTTCGTCACATTGTTGATAATCGTAATAATTTATATGGGAAATTGATTAAGTAGGGACATATAATATTGGTAACAATTCTACAAAATAATATTATAATCTATATGAAAGCAAGAAACAAATAATTAACAGGGACTAGAAACAACAATACATCAATACCCAAGTGTACCCAGAAATAAATGCTGAAATCGCTTTCAAAATTATATTTTGCTATTAACCAACCGATGCTATTGCATGCTCGATGTTTAATTTTAATTTTAATTCATAAAAACAATAGAAAATAGCAACTTGATATGATTGAAATTTACAACAACTTAATTAATTATTGTCGAAACTATGTTATATTTTTCTTGTGAAATCAATCTCTTAGCTAATACTACAGAAATGTAATAAAAATCATTAAGCTTTTGTTACTTGTGTAACCTTCTTGTTATTTAGTAACATAATGAAGTGTCTCATAAGATAAACGTGTAAAACGCAATCATCCATTACTAAAATAACATAAAATACCATAGACACACATAAGTATCCACATTCACGAAAAATCTTTAAGTTTTAAGAGACTATTACTTAATCATTTATTTTTTCGTACAACCATATTGTTGTAATAATAAAATGGTAATGAATTGAAGTTTTTAATTACCTTTAACCAATAAAATATTTATTTCACCACTTGGAACTTTCAATTAGAAAGCTTTATGTGTGGCTTTTAATCCTTGGAAGTGAACCAGCCAATCAGACACATTTGAGCTTGACCAATGAAATTTGCGGAATCGCAATCCTATCTAATAAACAAGTTTTGTAATAGCTAGACGTAAAGCTGTGTTCGAAGTATGGATAATGTTAATACCGAGCGGAGGGTTTTTTTTTTTTTTTAAACCAGCAAGCAGTCCACTTGACGGAAAATGTTCATTGCCGTCTATAAACATCTGTAACCAAGTTCGTATAGAACAAAGGTTCTATTTGGAACCAATTATAAATGCCTTGCCATTCCTGATAACTAAGATAATTGTCTCATCCGTAATTCCGGCATACACATCCTTCCCTACTATACACTAACACCCAAGAACTGCTTACCGTGTAGGGATGGGACCTTTCTGATAACACTATATTGTTTCCTTTCAACCTTTGTGTGTTACTAAACACCAAACATATTATTGCCCCTTTTTTGACATCACTATAATCGTTTCTATTTTACAAATCAGTAAAGTGATGTTCCTATTGAAACATACCATCGATTATTTATCGATAAGTCAGAAATACATTACAATATTCGCATTATGATACTGGGATACTGTACAGGACGCTTTTTCGCTGTACCTGGCTTTTAGAACATTATTTTTCTCGTCAGTAATTTAACTCTCATGTTAAGTATTATTTTACTTTTGGTTTGAATACCTTCCACAAGCATGTTTCTTGTTATTAAAACTATAATTTATTTTCAGTTTCATTCGCGAATCTTTTCTGTTCAATTGTAGACGAGTTGTTAAAAAAGTAATTTCCTGCGGATATAGCTAAATCAAAGTGTGATACTTTATACTATTTCCAACAACGCTTCATGCTCCTACGCATTCGCGTTTTACGAGTGACATTCTACAGAGGGTAATTTAATAGTACATTTGGCGCCTAAAGTAACATGACATTCATTTAAGCCTTCATATATCGTATCAGAAATATGGACTTGAAAAGGTAGATAGAAGAAACCGTTGATAGTTCGACTCAGGAGGCACCAACGCCACGCTTATTATGTACTATTTTGAAGGATATGGTAAGGGAGAGACACGAGACATTTCAAATTAATTCTCATAGGTGTCAACGCACCTGAGGCCGACCTTAGGACATTAACACTATTCAGGGTATTATATGTAATACCATATGTGTCTATGTGTGGCAATTGTCTTACCATCAGGTGGACTGCATACACGTTTGCTATTTCTATATAAAATACTATTTTATAATCTTTATCGATTAAGGCATCGTGGCATGTATTTAGCAGACTATTTCACGCACTCCTAAAGCTTCTATTCAAGTATTTTTTATCTGCTACAAACTTTTTCCATATCCGTGTTGCAAGGGAAGTATGGCAATCTTACGTTTTTGTCTGTGGCCACCCGATAGCTTCCTCCCTTTGTCTTTTTCGACGAATTTTTAGGCTTCTTCGCGTCACCCCTTTAATATTAATGAATATATTATGCAAAAGTGAATAGGATTCCACCCTGCATTCATGTTTACATAAGCAGTTCGAGTAGGTAGCCATTATTAATCATATTTCAAAATTTATTCGATATTTTGTACTAAGTAGATACATCAATTTATTACAAATTCATACATTAGAGAAGGAAATCATACTCATAATAACTTTACAAATCTCAACGAAATTATGCAATAAATACCAGCTATTATTTATAAATTGCATATGTATTGACATTTGTAACTGCTTTACTCTATTTCGCTCAATAACTTTAAAAATACGCCTTTCTGAATACATCTGGCGTAAAAATGTGACCTTCATGGATTCCAATTCCAACCGATTGTTCATACAACTCGTTCCATCTGTCAGCCTCATGTCATACCGATTGTTTTATTGCTCGTATTACAATCGATTTTGACATCTGTTACGGTTTAAAATTGATTGTAAGGCCGAAAGCAACCAACCGCGCCATACTCCGCAAATAACTAGCTATAATACTTAACTATTTCACATACCTATAAAAAAATATATTTCAGGCCAAAAGGTAAGATTGCAAGGCCGAAAGAATAAATAGATGAAGGTATTAAAAAATTGGACTTGCTTAAAAAAAATTTGGCGCCTATTTTTTGTTTTGGTATCGCGCAATTTGCATAGAGTTATTATTGATAGAGTTTTGATATAGATCACGACAATAATTTAATTTTTATCTACCTATGATAACTTAGATTACAACCTAATTGGAATTTATATATTTGGACACGATAACGACAAGTCATGACGCATAAATGACTATTATTCATATTTAATAATTTAATTTGGATTTAGCTTAGGTACTCTTTTTAGATATGAATAAGAGGATGAATAATGAATAAGACGTTGGATATCATATAAAATACATCGTTTAGTGAAAATTTTTAGTCCGAAAGTCGAAGGCTTTTAAAAATATGCCTATTTTATTTCTATTCATGAATTATGTAGGTACACCTTATCTTTTATTACATGAATCGGATAATGTATAGTTTTTTCGTAAAAGTTTTAGGATTTCTACTATTATAGAAGTACATTGTTATTAATAAAGGATATATTTAAGACCAGCTGAACAGACGAACATTGTTCTGCCATTTGGTATTACAAGCTTGCCCGTGAGTCAATGAGGTTTGCACCTACAATAAGACCATCTAATTCGACGTAAGAAAAGTTACTTCTGATTTTATATTGTAATACCTTTTGATAGAGTGGATAAAATTTAATGATATACCTATATACTGTAAGTTAAGAAAGGTACCTACTATGAATATCTCTGCATCCCACTGAATTCATATTATAAACATCAGCAATTTAGAGGCTAACTGTTAGTGACTATTTTTTGAGGCTACCTGTGTTCCCACAGGTTAATACGTAAGTTCCCATTACTAGTACCATACCTAAACAGCGATCTATTCGAAAAAGAGTGTCCGCCAAACACAAACTAAATTAAATTAATTTAACCAATTTGTAAGGTAGTAATGGTTTATCTAAAATACGTTCCTTACATACTTTTTAACCACTAAAAGGAAAGCCACGTGACATTTTTGAATTGCACACAGAGCAGAATTTTTACGAGTGGCGATATTTTGAAACAGCGTCACGTGTACAGGGACACGTGTGCACCAGCTTTATGGCTTGTTTGTGCAACAGGTTCCTTTTAGATAACATTCTGCTACTATTTTAGAACTTAGAGTAACAATAAATTTAAAAATGATTTAAAAAATAAAATATTTCCTTTTTCAAGGCTGAATGTCTCGATGCCATTGCCTCAATTATAAAAAATATATTTAAAAAAAGAAGACCTAATTTGGCACGATAGTAGAGCAAATATCTACCTATTTATTATCTTTATGTCGTAAGGTATGTAAAATATTATTATCTTTATGTCGTATTTACAGCCTAATATTACATTAAATCGATATTACCGGATCAACGCACAATATAAAAAAATAATAATACCACAATAACATTACCGTGACAATACAATTAAGTATAGCTTCAGCTATTTTTTAAACAAGCTACCTTAAATGATAGTGTTAAACTGCAAGTTATACCTATACAGTCAAGTTATTTTTACAATCAGTTACAGTAACAGTAACAAGTTATATAAAATTTAAAAATATTGTAAATTTGAATGCATATTTCCGGATAGATGGTGCATTAAACATACTCCTCCGGATGCAACTTAACGCTGATGCGCAAATTCACACAGATAAAAAATGCTGCCAAAATACCTAGCGATAGTCGCGGCAACAGAAAACATTATGTAGTAGTATAATTAATTATGTATTTAAAAGCACAGATTAAAAATGTAATCTTTTATTTTGTGCTTTCTATCAGAACAATAGTGACGTAAAGGAGATTACAATAAAATTTATATCGATTATTATTATTAGAAAATCGTAGGTGTAAATAAATAGCAAACATCAAACTGATAACGATACTATATCAAAATCTTCAAATTAAATAATTACGATAACTGGATGAATCATATTGGGTGCACGTAGGTATTGTAGATAAAATAGGTATATATGTACACGTAAGCTGATATAACCATAGATGTATTATAATAGAGTAGGCATGCCTGTCAGTGCGAGTGTCCACCATTAAGAGGGAAGATGAGACTCACCTTACTTCTTTGTCTAATCTAACGTGCGAATAAGAGGCTGGTAGGTACCCTCATTGGCCTTCTCTTTTTTTTCGATGGACAGACACATTTTAGGCTGGCTCCCTACTCTACTATTGTAATATCTCTATGGTTATAAGGCGTTTCAAATTGGTGAGACACAACAAATCATAGATCAAGATTACATGAATTTTGCATGAAAACTATACAATTTAGGATTTTGGGGTTGATTATTTTATGCATGATATTACGAATGAAGTGATTTTTTTTGTTTACCTACAGCAATAAAATTGAAAAAATTGTTTTCATGACAAACTGTTGGGAAAGGTTTTCCTAGAACTGAAACGCGCCTGGAGCGTGTTCTACTAATTTTGTAATACTTTTGTAAAATAACTACAGATAATAAAAATAAATAAGTGGAAATCCCGTGATTTTTGCGAGATTCGAAATTTGAAATTTTTCAAAGAACTATCATTCTGTGCATTTAAAATTCTCTATTCTCTACAGCAAGCATAGTATTATAGCGAAAAGAAATTCGAACTTAGAAACCTTATCAGCATACCGTAACACAATACGTAACGTTAGGACTTCGACCACATTTTTTCGCGAGCGTCGCTGCATTAACGACGTTGGAAATACCCGCCATTTTGCGAATTATCATAAACAACATCCTGATATTTTTTATTCGTAACACCGGTGAACGAAACTATGCATATTTAATTGTTTCACATGAGATATTTGCGTTAAGGTATTTATTTTTCTAGATTATGGCCTAAGGTAATTTTGGTAAATTACCCTTCGGCGTTCCGAATGCAATGTCACTGTGAGTGTTATTATCGATTAAGAATCTTGAAAAAAAATCTACGAAATACCTGTGGAATCTAACGATAAGGCCGACGGCGACGTGATCGAAAGTAGCTAGTCAACCTCCAAAAGGTACTCGTCGCCGTGGGAATGACGCCGGGTTATGTGGGATTCTTACAAACTAAAACCCCGGGTGGCCGTTCTCAGCGCTACAAAGAGGACTCTAGGATATCCTAAGAAACGGAACGGAGTCCTCTGTACGCGTTGACGAAAGCGTTGCTGAAGAGTTCTATTTGTGTATTTCTTGAAGTTTTATGTCATGACACTCCAATCAATAATCACCGATTTAAACATCAATACATTATGATCATTGAATTTTCTGGGCTCATAGGAGTTCATCTTCTCTTAAAATAAAACGTTTTTATTGGTCCGGAAAACCTCAAAGATCTATGAGAATATTGTACAGTAAAGTATGTAGGATTCCTCCAGATTATACTAACACTTCTATGTCAAATAAACGAACTTAGAAACGCGGGAGGTATTTTAGATTAATCCCTCCTTAGAAGTAAAACACGTGTATGCTAACAGAGTAGCTACCCAACTTACAAATGTAAAACATGGCGAGAACAATAACTGGCATGGTTGTCGCCACATGTCAACCCGTGACTTCACGCCTGGCCTCCAGATGTACGACCAGATGTGGTACAAATGGTACAATAGCCGTAATAATGTAATAACGCACTGTTTGACATCTGTATCTGTGGGGTGACCAGCTTAATCGAGCGATTAGGACGGTTCTCAGCGCAATTGGGTGTACATGATTTCGTTTGTTGAAAGGGTGACTTTTTACATAGTAAGTTAAAAATAATTCGTTTTTTCGGTTTTGTTAAAATCATGTGGACAAAGCATGGTTTGTACATATTTGGACAAGATTTATTTTGTACGCGGGAAATTTTTTCATTCATTCGTTTCGCATGGGCTTAAAGAATGAACGATATTAGTTATTTGCTGTACACTTGGTGGTGTTTGCAACTCATCAGTGAATTGCAAATGTGTGCTTGATCTTCTGATGAATTTCGCGTACCTACAACATGATAACCATAATCATGTCATGTCAGATAAAAATTCACATAGTCATAGTGACTTTAAAGAAATTTTATGGAGGTCTTTGCAATGCAAACAGCAAAAAGATTACGTACATAAGAAAAAGTACCTATCACAAATTTTTGCTTTTAAATGTGATTTTAAAATAAACTATTACTAACTCAAAATTAAAAATGATAGTTTTTCTAAAAGCAGCTGTATAGAACTTGACTTAATTCAATGTTTTTTTTTTGCATAGATTAAAAATTCTGAAGAGAATGAACCCTAAAACAGATTAACAAATTTCCACACTTGTCCAAACGAGTAACAGTTGGTAGCACTGACGACCCAATTCTGGCAAAAAAATAAATAAAATTGTCTTTGAGTCTCACGACCCCCGCCATGCGACATGTGAACAAACAAACAAGGTTACCAAAGACCGTCTTCGAAACGTAGACCTTATTTTGAGCGCAAAAGATCCATTTTACCTTACAGGGCGGTAAATTTAAATTTGTTTAGGGTGCACTTGTCTTCACCCTCGGCTAGAAACATGTGCATGCGTTTTTGTGCGACCCCTTTTATTTTGAGTAGTGATTAGTGAATAGTATTGATCGATTTGATAATTACTAACTGTTTTTGCTTAAATATGGTGTAATGTAGCAACTATTTATCGATTAGCTAATAAAAATTGCGATTAGACATGACAGTTACTATTCTCCAAAGAAAAAGTTTTATTTCAGTTCTCTAGGAATTGTTTATTTATAAAATAAATACAATATATATACGCAGAGGATACGAGTAAGTGGTCAACATGTGCTGAATGTGTCCAAACAGACCATAGGGCCTCCAACGAGTTTTAACGACTACTATCCAACTATAACCACTGCGACTGACAGTTTAACGTACCCCCGAAGCGCAGACGCGCGCATGATATTTTGCCACTAGCGATCACCCATCCATCTAGCAGCCACGCTGCTGTTTTGCTTTGAAGGGTGTGTTAAGAGAGATATAATATCCGAGGTGTTAAAACTTTGTGCTCAGGTGTAACAACGCATATGTCACCTCAGGTATGACTTTATTCTTTTCTGTATTTAATTATGTCCATAGGCGGTAGTGACCACTTACCATCATCCACGTGCAACTCGTTTCCTAAGGTTCCATATACAATATATAAAAAACTTCAAAGGCGCGTCCAAAGACATTTCATTCGAGTAATTGTAAATATTACGTACAATGGTGACTCAGATGTCCGTGGGTGTTAGGGCAAATCGAAAGGATATTTTATTAGTCAAGTCACAGCGTCCCACGTACAGATGTCAGATTTTTTGGTTATCTGTGAGCTTTTTGTGTATCAGATGGTATTAATTGGATAAGGATATTAAAATACGAGTTATGGTGTTCAAAATTAATTTTGTTGTGTTTGAACAGAAAGAAATGAATCGTACTGTTGTTATAATTTAATATTTGAATGAAAAATATACAGATATTTTTAAAACATGACTGGTTAATAAATATGTTACTACGTTACCACATTTTTTAGTAATATCGTTAGCCACCAATAGGTAAGTAAATAATTATAAAAATATGAAAACGAGTATCTAATCAAACGCACTGAAAAAGCCCATATTGTTGAACTGCTACATTTTTTATCAATCCTACACAGAATTACATATTTACATGTACTTCTTAAGTTACTATTTAAGTAGTAAAATGCGTTATATAAAATCATGAGTGAAAAAAGTGAAAAACTTGGTTGAATAGAAAGAAAGTTCGGTTAGTTTGCATTCCCTCACGTTCATTGCGCGTTTTTGATACCTATGTAGGTAGGTACGTGTCGTATTTTAAATATTATAGATAGTTTACATTAACAGCAGTCTTATCATGTGGGATGGATGACCAGTAGACGGCCAAAATCCACAGGTTACATTAAAAAAATACATCGCTGGTATCTTTGGTCTGGAGGTTACATATAAAAAGATACATGCTGGTCAAAATTGGGATATGAAAACGGAAATACGAAGGAAGACGTTTAATATTAATTGAATGAAATTGAATAAAAATGGAAATTTGTATAGTTTAGGTTGTTTTTCCTTGGCCACGTCCAACAATAATTTGGAGGCCAAAGAGTAGCGCTGCTGTGCTGATCCAAAGGGTGTGGTAAGGGAGACGTACTTATCCGAGGCGTTCACACTTAAGTTAACCTTACCTAGGATTAATCTTATTCGGATTGATTACGGATAGCCATGGGAAGCATAGCCACTTTTCATCAGGTGAACTGTATGCTCATTTGCTACTTCCAACTTATAAAAAGTAATGGATAAAAACCTACCTAGTTATTTGACTTAATATCCTAGAAGTAAAAAGGTAGGTAGGTACATTTAGCCATCAGCTTTTTCAGTTACACTGCTTGAGTAAAAATGGAGGATTTTAACGATATTCACAGCGCCTGACATGCGTGTTGGTGACCGCAGTGGGTGTTCATGCCAAACAGAAAGACGCTCCTGCCTATCTCCTAGATTTAGCCGCCTGCGCCTCTTACGACACCCACGGATAAGACCTTTGCTCACGTATTGGTATGCTCAAAGGGCCTATAGATACCTATATCATTTTTTCATGTATTTTCTCATAAATAATTTCAGCAAACATTATTTCTCATACGGAGAACCTTAAAATGAAGAAACCACTGTATCAGTATTAGTAATTATTTTGTGTCTATTCAGTACTAGCTAGGTACTTACTTTTAAAATTTGTCCTTACGAGTTCCGTAGTTCCGGGTTCACACCATTTATATTTCTATCGGCTTGTATTTTGTAACAGACTTCTTCAAGCATGTACCTACCCGGTAACTGTATTAAACTGGTTATAGGCCATATACCAGATCCAAGATCAGGACTCCTGATGGACACTGACGATAAACTATGGTCAACTAAGCTGGGCCAAAGTGGGTTGGCAAAGTATTAAAAATCCAGGTATTTATTCTAGAACTTGAAAGCTATCTTAAATAGCTAAATCCTATGGCTAAGAAACCTGTAACGTTTATCTTCTTAATTAATTGACAGTTAATTCTAATGGTTAAAAATATAAAACAAGAATCTCACCTTTAACTTCAGCCGGTGAATCTCCAGAATTGGAAATACGCGTTCCTGACATTTTCACGTACTGAGCGCATTCAAATCCAGAAAAATACTAAAACTCAACTAAACAACGTTTTTAACGCACTGACAACAAATTTGGCACGTACAAACACAGTTTTATAGCAACTTAAAAACTTAGCACTTGAATGTCATTATTGTTTCGTAAGTTCACGTGTTGTTTGCGATAACGACAGACACAACCTCCTCGCATCACGTCTCTCGCTCGACTGAGCGTTGCACTGAGTTAGCAGAATGTTGGCTCGCGCGAGTCGCAGGGTAAAAAGCCCGGCGCCAACCCAGTCTCGCCCTTAGGGATGCGCCCACATGATGTATTATGGCGATATTATTTATCAAATGTGTTGTTTTTTAATCTCCGGGATATGAAATTAGACAGCGTGGACGTGAAAGATTGTAGCGACTATAGGTATAACTACTATTATAACTGTTTCCACGGTGTTGATGTGAGTATTTTTTAACATTTATCTTCTGTCTATATTTTGATACATAAATTGATTAGTTTGTGTAACTACGTTAATAGAGGCATGTAAATACAGTCATTACTAAGATTTGATTTAGTTTCCTCTGTAGAAAAGCAAATACCTACCAATCTACTTAAGAAAATCCGAGAAAACACTTTAATTGATTAGTAATAAGCAAAAATTTTTAGACGTAATTGAATTTCGTAAATAACTACATTAATAAAGCGTTTTCTGCCGATAATGGGTAGGTACCTACGATACCTACGATAGTTAATACGACATGATTAGGTATAATTATGAGACGTATGCATACCACAGACAGAAAGAAATTGTAGATCGAGTCAAATACCTAATTGTTTTGATATTCAATCAACTGGAAATATAATAAGCATTAAGCAGCTAATTAGCATGGTGACCACAATATAACAGCGCTTCTCCACGTTATCAATAAAAGCCGGAAACAAAATCAATGTTGTTATCGACGCGCACATCCCAACACTGGCGCGGCCAGTGGCATTCTCTCGGATTCAACTACTCAAATCTACTGACACATTATCATACACCATGCGAATTGAGCATGAAATGCACCGAACTGTAGATATTTGATGCAACCCTTTGTACCGCACTGTCGGGAACACGACTAGGAGTGACTAGGTGACGCAGCTCAAATGTGGATAAATGGTTTCTCTGTCGAAATTAATCCCACAGCTAGGGTAGGCTTTCGAAGCCTATATCTAATCCAAGACGCTACTCAATTGTAGATTAGCAAAGTATTTCATTTACTATAATTGATCATAATTTTACCACAAGTTACTATTATTTTATTGCACAAAAAATAGTTACACACAAGCGCACCCATTACAAACCCATTTCTAGTGTGAAACGTTTCGGTCGAAGAGTGTGTGTGATTGCCGGCTTACTTTCATATAAGGCGACCATCTTAGTCCTGAAAAGAACCAACGCATCTGTGATTGACGAATAGAATCCCTGTTCTATATTTGTATAAGTTGCATTCAGATGTCCATCAGTGGCAATGATCACTTACGATCAGGTGGACTTAATACTTTTATCTTATACACAAGGCAAATTAGCAATTATTTTTTATAAATAATGTCACGGTGTCAGCCTGTCAAGCCAAGGGTTCCAGATTCAATTAGCCGAGCAGATATCTTCATAATTAATTCAGACAACTTGTAAGTGTAGGTTGGTTGGTTTCTAGGGATATCTATGAAACCCACCTACACCATGCGATGCGCCTTTAAAAGCAATACCATTACTTATTTTACAATGTTACACATGGCATTTCTATACAACTCAAGTATGTCATTCACTATAAAAATAGGATCAGAATAATAGTTTAAACATTGTTGAATTTTAAAATTCATGCCTAATGTTATCATCATTTTTCATTAAACATATAACGGGATTATTAGATACTAAAATCTTATCTTAATTACACAATCAAGCCAGTAGGTATCACAGAATATATTATAATGAAATGGATACAACACACAAGAAAGATATAGGTATGTAATTCAATTCGAAGATGCACATGAATTGTATGTTTTGTTGATTTGTAAATTATGTTTAATCATGTTCAATTCATAGCTTACTTACAAAGATTCACCTAATTATTATCATTTTTTTATTTAAAATGCTTGTATCTGCCTGTAAAATTGTATGTCTCTCTTAAACGTAATATTGCCTCTTACCGAATTAGCCACAATTACAACGATTTGCAGTAGATACTATGAATAGCAACTTTCTTAAAATAACTATCTTGAATAGCAAACTGATCGATGTAGTAAATTCATCGGATAAACTTCAGTAACTTTCTGTAAATATTGGCGTTTAACGGTTTCATAAAATCTGTAATCCGGACATGGTAAACGATACTGGACAATCCGGCCCCGTCGGACCATCTGGCGGTCGTCCACATGTGTATCCATGACTCACGCATGCATGGCTCACGGTACTTTAGTACTCACAATCTCATACGGTTGATACGCCATCCAACCAATGCAACGCCTGCATTTAGATCGATCGGAATTGCATAATCGAGCTTAATTAACACGTTCTGTCGCTTAGATTGTCAGCCAGTCAGATGTAGAGATAAAATGAGGATATCGCGCTGCAGGCACTTGCAGAATTATTACAGTGTTCTCCAAGAAAGAAATATGCTCGTTAAAAGTAAAAGGTAGTAAACGCTTCTCTAATCCGTTTCTAAACATGTAACTGTATTAGATATCTTTAAACTAAATGCAACGTTTAGCTATTTCGTTATAATTTTAAAATATCAACGTAACGTTATTTAACACAAAATTCACATTAATGCAATTTTGCATAATGAGGCTGCATTTCATATGAATATTATGTAGCTTATGTAACCCTGTACGATAATACTTGCATTTGGATCTATAACTCGCCTCGTAGATGAAGATATTATGCAAGTCATTCATCTGTAATGATGTTCTGTAAAAGAGCCGGGAAAATTGTGCTCGATCACTATGACAAGGCCATCGACATCAAAATAGATAAGTGGAGATATAAATTAATCGGGTAGGTGCGACGTTCTCACCTAAAAGGTAGGCGGCGTGGACGCATCTTTTAAGGAAGTATCTACACACTTTTTGTTTAGTCTTGCTGTGATTCCTGCAGCGGCAGTTTTGCAGCCAGTCTCAGTGGCGGCGTCTCCTTTATCATCTCTTAACGCATCCAGATTTGGCAACGTCGATACCAAATCCTGTTCCGTCGGCTTTTTGCTCGAACATTTCCTCAGTTTCGAGGAACGGCTGGCAAAAAAAGCAAAGTTTCGCCTCCAGCCGTTTATACAGGTTTTGTCATGAATTTTTATGGGCTCAAACACGGGTATGGGCAAAACAACATTAATTTCAGTCGTAAGCGTAACAAAAATTTATTTTCATTTGGCAAAATCGTGCTAAAGATGTCGAGAATCAAAAATGATTTAATGATACACGAATATTTAACATTTTGTCATAATTTACCATTTCAAGTGTTGCCTGTTTTATCTTACACGAGGAGATATGAAATGAACGTGCTTTTTTCAAATCGAAATCATGGGTCAATCGTACGTGTCATTTCCAAAGTATGGTTTTACTATATTTGGACAATAATTTGAGTAGCAGCTTCAATGCATGGGTGTGAAGGGATAACTCCCGAACAAATAGAATGGGCCTGAGATAGTAAATATTCGACCCAGTATAAACTTGTCCTGTGTAGGCGTAAAATGGTCAGGTAAGGCTTTTGACACCTAACCATGACCGCAGGGTGTGGCGTGAATATCGTCGCGTTTTGTTTAACGTACCGTTTTTTGGCTATTTGAACAGTCCCAAGAAGAAAACTTGACCTGTGAAGCATGATTTTGAAATACAACATGTGTATGTTTATGTAATTTACTTGATGAAGCTTAAATGTATATACTCTGTAACAATGTGCAACTGATTTGGTCTAAGACATTGTTTGCAGTATGAAAAATCGTGGAACTTAATTTACCAGACAATTGGTTTCACCCTTACATTAGAATTACTCTTAAATATATAATATACAAGTTTATATGTATAACAGAATAAAACCACATCAATGATTCGTTTAATTTCGTGAGGAAAATAAAGCTAGCGGTGTTGCCCGATAGCCTGTCAATCAACAAGGCTCCAGATTTAATTGCCTCGCTGGCACAACACTGAGCATTCTCATTCGTATCATTTAATACGATTTACCGGTAACACGGCACTGCGCCGCGACCACCTGGCGACAAGAGTGGCGCCAAATATAACTGTGCAAGAATCTTATTTATACATGCATTGATCACTTCGATTTCTTCACAATAAAATCCGTATACGACATGTCGTCAATTAACATAATCCAAACTCATTATGCTGCAATCGAGTCTCGTAATCAAAGATGCAACGGTTTCTAAAATAAAATAGAATATTATGCACCAATCGGCCGTTACATAAGAACTAAATTAATGTAACACTAAACATTATCACGCTTCCTAAAAAAATAGCTTTCTTTTGCTTGGCGTTTGGAATTCAAAATCAAGGAATGAATTCAATGTTGTATTCGTTCTCGCTGTTAAAAGGACTTTATGGTGTTGTTATAGAGTGACATTTTGTTTGGCTCGAGAAATCGCAGTGGATGAGGCGATGCTGCTTTGGTTTTCTGTTTTAATGTATAGGTCATAGAGTTGATATACGTTCGTGGATGTAAAAATATGGTTGGCAGGATAGAAGGCGCCGCGGTTGCCGCCGTGGCGCCGGCGGGCCGCCGACACCTCGTGTATTATGAACTAGCCCCGTGACCTGGCGTCGATCAACTGGTATTTGACTCAGCAAATGAACTAATACCAGTAACTCATTTCTAAGCAAATTGGATTTATACAGAACTATTTAAAATACATGATCTAGCGAAAGG
>DWNY01000400.1:0-16765 GCA_018250635.1 Telegonus apastus | reverse complement strand
GAATACTAATATTGTAGATATTGTACTCTGATTCACTCATCTCTATTGGCAAAACTTGATAATTCTATTAAACTTGTGACAATAACTAATTCAAAATGGCGCCTATGTGGTTCTCAGTTACATAATGTAAAGAACCAGCGACAGGTTAATGACAGCATGTTGGCTGGCATTTTGATTTTCAAATTATTTTATAAACAAAATACATGTAATACTTGTTTAATATATACGTTTATGTATAAGTTCTATATTGAAAAATACTGAATGCAATACAAACATAGACTACAATGCTCTTTGATGCTTTATACTAGAAATTCTAGACATGCTAGAAACTCATTCAAGAGAAAATAAAAACAATAGAAAAAAACACTTTATACAGTAAAAATCAACACCTCTGTTCGACAACTGAAACCCGATAGAAACCATACGCCAGAACTATTTTAGCTACGTCATACTTTTCTATAATGCAGCCTATTATGTCGTCATTGTCGTCCATGGACATCTGTAATCAACCTCAGATGTGCTACTTCTGAGGACTAAGTTACAATTAGTATAAGAGTCTCGTTTACCATTTCAAACCAGAACAGAGCGTAACACTGCCGTTATGAGCCAAAATGTGGCGGTACCGCACAGTTGAATCACGTGTTCTTTCTTTTAAAAATACTCTATATTTTCCTTATTTTTAAGGAAATCCATATTCGACGGGCGTGTCGGTAAGGTACACGCGTGGATTTAATCTAAATATATTCCTGACGTGCACGAGAGCTTTATACTTCGCCTTTACACTTGAGCTGCAGCTTTCCTCGATGCATTATGACACGCCGCCCGTCATGAACTTACCTGAAAATAAAAAAGAGGCTTAACTATTTTTTTTACATTCTTAATAGCGCTAAATCTGTACAAATAAATAAAATATAAGTGTCTGTTTGTTAATTGGTACATTTTGACATTGAAAAAGAGTTCTATATGAATCAACTTTGAATAAATGAGATTTGAATTTGAATTGAATTTGAACAAGGTGTTATGCGCTGTTGTTTCGTAGCGGCGTGGTAAGGCGGGAAAATACATGAGATATTCAAACTTAACTATGTCCGATGTCCGATGTCACAAAACACATTATTTCATTTAAATGCAGCTTAATCAATTAAACCTCATTTTCCCTATAATGGGAGTTTTTCAAATGCACAGACAAAAAATATTATTATTTGTTTTTTTTTTAATTGTGACCTAATTTCAACTAGTCAAAACACTCGGTGGTCATACACCTTACACATTACCACGTACACCTTATCGCAACTTTTTTTATTTCTACGCTTATAACAAGCGGTAGTTAAGATAGTACTTTTAGTTTGATGTATCATTTGAATTATATGAGTGCATTCATCTTGACAATACGGGACGTATCTATCAATTTAAATCTTGGACACGGGTATATTGATACTGAGAGAAAGTAAGGGCGCGGACACGGTAGTGAACAAGAGGACCGTAAATGCAGTCATTTACCCTTTAAGGGAAAATAGTTTACCCTTTTCAACATTGTAGACATTCCTTACTGTCATGTGACTGTCTATTTCTGTAATTGGCTGCAACTCTTTTGCACACACGCGCGAATCTTTCCCAAAATTAAAAGAAACCATATGAGACCTTACTCCACCACATTGCTCATTTGGACTGGAGGAGGATGTGGGAGGGATTGCGGTATTGGGTTAGGTTGGCTACTACGTGTGTTGAACGTTTTTAATCCGCCTAAGACCTGCGACACGTCTTAGCGATTGATACTTAATAATAACCGGGACCAACAGCGCAACGTGTATTTCTAAGCACGAAATCCCATATGAAATTTAGCCACTAATGGTCACCCATCTACCGCACCAATTTTGTTTAACTTTATATATTAGTTAAGAAAATTCACAACACAAGTTGTCTTATGGTTGAATGTACACTCAAAAGTTAAAATTTAAAAATCTATTACTATATTTAACGTTTATATTACCCATAACTTCAACTCATCTGTTTTGAAATTAATGATGAGTTGAACATTATTAATATGAAATAAAAACAATAAAATACACCATCAGTTTTACCCTCGCTCATGAAAGTTTTAGGTAAAGCCAATTATTCGACGTCTATCGACGACTTCCTCTGTTTACTTTTTGTTGGGAACAGTTATATCACTGTCTGAACCGAAATTGGGTGATTAATTCATAAGCCGTATAATTAGTTATCCATTTTTTGCTTTATTTCTTTACTTAACTTCGGTCATTACTTTCCGGGAGCCACGTTATAAAGTAACGCTAAAAGCTCGATATCCAAAGAAATCTTTCTTATATAAAATTGAAGTACAAACAGTAAATAAACATTTTATCTTATGTTAAGTGGTCACCGCCGTGTATGGACAACAGTAACCAGGTTTTTTTATGGAAGTAGCAAACGAGCAAGCAGCACACCTGATGGTGAGTGGCCACTGTCGCCCATGGACATCTGTAATCAACCCCAGATAAGGTCACTGTCCTATCTGAGGTCTTAAACCTTACAAAGTGAGAGTCTGGTGCCTTTTGTAGGTAAAAAGCCTACATTACAGGTAATAATTTAACTCAACAAATCTCAGTCAGACTAACCTAAAGTTTTCGACTACCCTTCTGCCTTTAATCTGTGTGTCACACTATTCTTTATAACTTATATACTATCGTCATAAATACCATCTCACAGTAATCAGTGCTACAATAGTAATGTTACAGGTAAATTACCTGTGTCATACTAATCAATATATTTACCTGTTTTATTACTTGGTAACTAACCCAGCATTCAATATTTTTTACCTCTTTTGTACCTGAGCAACTAACCCAGGATTAAAACAATTTGTAGCAACCTAAAAACGTTTGTAGCGACCACGATACTTGTACCGAGTAGGCGCTGAAAACACTTGGAACGGAAGATGGGCGCAAGATTAATTGTGACGTCAGACCGGAAGCGGGGGGGACGCAGACCGGAAGTCCGGCTCGCCACCGCAGGGAGAGGCATAATGTACGGGGGATTTATACTGAGATTTTATAATGTATAATGGTTTGGTTTGTATGGGTGAGTGGGTAACCGGTTGTTGACTTTGGATAGCTTTGGCTGAATGTGCAAGTGTATCGATTAATTAAATGAGTGGCGTACCTATGTTCGTTTAACAAGTATTAGTATAGAAATTATCAAAAGAATTAAATGTATTTTTTATAATTTAGTAACAAAATTAACACACCTCAGAACATCTCTCGGAGTTTTGTTCAGTTTGAATAAGAAATATATACTTACCTGTGTATTTTCATTATATACATTTGTACATACATAATTATGTACAATACGTAAACGTCTTATAAAATAAAGCGTCATACATATATGAATACCACAGAGGTGTAAAATGTTTTAATTCAATACATACGATAAATTTTGGAAAAATCTTACAATAATATCTTACATATCTTACAACAATTTTTTTCTGACTTCTAAAATGTTTAAAAATCACCCTTCCAAACAACTTGAGAGTAGGCAAGTTCTGACAGATTCCAAACGGTACATAATTATCTTCCATTCGCCGATGTACCAACAAAACTCATAAAAGCCGCTACGTGCTCTCTACTTTAAAATTACAAACAGTCGCCTAAGTTTCAGAACTCATCCCTCTGCGAGGGGTGTCTTGAGAATGACTAGAAAAGACTAGCGCCTTTTTTATTTATTTTTAACCTTTCAATTAACTTCACATTTATATGTTTACAAATCTCGCAAGAAACGACATTTTAAATCCAATATGGCCCCAAGATGGCGGCCTAAATATTTTTATGTACTGCTGTGAAGTTCCGTGATGTAAAAATCAAATAAAAGGGTTTTCCAATGGAAAATACGTAAAACAAAATACCGTTACTAAATTTCAGGATACAATTTTACACTCTTATGTATTAGCTTTCAACTAAAAAAACAAACTAAAAAAGTAACAAAAAATGTAATTAAATCTTAGAATCCATTTTTACTACCATCTAATTGTCGTATTGGAATGCAACTTGGTATGTAAGTAGGTATTCGAAATTCAGGTGACAATGCAAAAAATTGGTATCTTCGAGCTGATCTGATGATAGAGTTAGGAGGAGGAAGGTGGAACTCTTCAGTGGCTGTTAGTAAGCCAGTCGAGTTTGGGGTTGATTCGTTTTGAGGATTTGTTAATGCATTATTAGTTACTAGCTGATCAGGCGAACGTTGTTCTGCCATTTGTATTCAAAAGTTTTCCCGTGAGGCAATAATGTGTATAAAATAACGCCATCTAGTCCACTAAAGTATAAAAGTTACTGCTGATTTTGATTGTAATAACTTTTGATAGAAGATCGATTTTGATGAATATGCATTTCCATGAATTCAATCCCGTTGTTTTGTCGGCAAGTCATTTTAAACCCACAGACAGCGAGCGCGAATTTCATTCTTATTATACATACATACAGATTAGTGCGTGACGAAGCGTTCTAGTTTTTTGACTAAATATTTATTTATTTCTCAACATATAACATCACTCCGTCATATCCAGAGGATCTTATTCCACGTCATGTCCCGTACTTCACACTCGTGGCCAAAGTTTGCACGGAGCGATACAAAAGACGAATGTATGAACACGGCCCGATTACATAGGTATTCACGTAAACAGTGGCTTTGACTCTGTCCCCAAAGGACTTTAATATAACTACATATATACTTTCAACACTTAATGAGAAGAGGGGAAAGGTTAATTTTTAGTTTTAATTGTATTCTTAATGGCTAGGAAGTAAACTGTGATGTAATGTAAAGATAATTTAAGAAATTCGGTTAAAATATAAATAAATTAGTTAAGAGTCCTTTTAAAGAAATTACGTTAAAACATCTCTATCGATGCCTGATTCTTGGTGCCTGTGATATCGAACCACAAAGGGTTCCATCACCTTTAAAATGACAACGCGTAATACTATGTAGTTCACGAGTCCCAAAATTCATATCACTGTTGCATGCTAGATATTTGGCCGAATTCAAATGAAAGGAGATACCTTTACATTTACTACCTTGAGGAAAATATTTTCCAGATGCTGTATTTTGGTTTCGAGTCATCATTTCAGAGGAAAAGTCCTATTCAGACGGCTTAAAAACGCAATATCTTCGTGAAAGGACGGATTTACTTCAGTTACTCGGAGCTGAAGGCAGCTTAGCCGCTAAGCTCTTAACACCATCTTGCTAGCTGTAACGACTGGAAAGTTAGGTAAGAACTACCTGTATCAGTTCTAAAAGGTGCATAAGAGTTGACTGCTATTTTTAAGATATCCGAATAAATTTCCAGTCGCCGCACCCACGATTGTAGGAGATAAATCGACTATCGAGACAAACATTTTCGATTCCATAGATACTATTGTAGATATCGATACTATCTCCCCACCTCTAGTTTCCTCACCTTCAAAAGATACCACGATGCCTTAGAAGATGCCCATCAACAAAAAAAAAATACTGCCTGTCAACAAAGAAAGGCTTATATTGATGTTCATAAATCGATATTTACAGAAAAGATGTGTAACACTAGGCACAGTTAATTTGACCATATGGCTGCTATATCCGCTACATATGCATGCCTGCATTTTAAAAATGCAACTACCCATATATGGTCCCAAAGTCCCATCGACATAGCTTTCTTGGTTGGAAAATTGCTATCTTTAGGGACTAACGGTAATAAGTTAGAACACTTCATATAATTATGTCTATGTCCGAACCCTAAAAAGATAGTTTGAGAACGAAGGAACACTCCAAGAACTGATATCTTTCTGTAACCTTTTATCGTGATACTCTTGTCTTCATACAGCAAACCTTATTGTGAATGTGTAGCACGTTAAAACCTAATATATATAAACGTAGACAAAACGAATTTTTGCGCAACAAAAGTCCAGAATATAGCCGGTCACAAATTCGTATACTTTAGCTATAACATTCCCATTTTGCTCCGTGGTTAGAGTTGAAATTATTCTTTAATGTTACAATAAACATGAGCGGAGGTATTTTAAAGGCGAAGTTTCGCGAACTAGTATAAAAGTGCGCGGTAAATTGAAAAACATTCCATAAAAAGGAGATACCGGGGAGCCATCGCGATTTCCATTTATATGGGGTAAGTTGGCTTGAACGCCGCACAAATAACTTAAACCTATAAGACAACTTGGTAATGCATACATTACCAGAGTTAGGAGACCTGCGATTGAAGTTTGAGTGGAAAAGAAACTCCAGGAAAGATCTATTATGCTGTGAAATTTAGGTATTTCTAATCTAGATTTTTAAAATTAACAAATTAATGCTATATTAAGGATGAATCTAAGCTTATTTAACGGTTTTAACGAATTGATGAAATAATTACTTTGGTTTATATTATTTTTATCGTATAAATCAAAAGTAATAGAGATTACTTATAAACTATGTACATTAATTAAGGAACTATAAATTGCACCACTCTCTTTCTTCAGGTGCAGGTTTCCTCGCGATGTTTTCCTTCGCTGTTAAAGCAAGTGATAATTTATTTCTAATACGCATATAACTTCAAAAAGTCAGTGGTGCCTGCGTGCCTGGGATTCGAACCTCGGACCTCCGTTGGAGAGGCCGAGTTTCAACTATTAGGCTATGCTTGCCGCTTAATACATTTAATAACTAAATTTTAATAACACAGTCCACTGCACAAATAACTTTTGCTTTAAATATCGGCCATACCTCGTTAACAGTTGAATTACGTAAGGCTAGACCAGTCGAGAAATTACATTTCTGACGATAGTTAGGAATTCAGTTTTGCTCCAACCTGTGTAGCTAAGTGATTGAGGACGCTACGGAACTTCGTCCGATATTCCATTATTGCAATAGTATTGATTCTCGTGTTTGGCATTGCGTTAAATGTCGGTCTGGTAACCGCAACTCCGGCTCGTTTAGTTTTACGCGTATTTCGCGTTTCTAAACGTATTTCTAAACTTTATACTATACTGTTGTGCAAGCTATGAACTAAGCTTGGTATGAACTGCATTTTCATAGAGTTCCTTTAAATCAGAGGTCGGCAACATGCGGCTCGCGACCCTCTCTTTCGGTAAGTAGAGCTTCTCAAAACATCTTTCTCCGTCAAATTTTATCGATGAGTTTCTTTTCGCCGTAAAATTTTCTTGACACTACAATTTTTTCACCGTCTAAATTAAGATGCGGTTCGCAATTGCCTCACGCAGGTGTAGCTCGCGTTACCAAAATGTTAACGAGCGCTACAATAATAATTATTATGTCGACTCTAATTGGTGAGTGTCGTAAAGATCGACCTATCGGGATGTTAAATTGTTATAAAATCATATGTTTTTAAACTTTTTTATTGTGGTTTTATGGTTTTTAGTAAGCATGTAGTCAGCACAGCTGGTAGGTAGTCACCATCCACCGCCACTATTATAATCTCAAAATAGATATGACATTGCCGTCACTAAACCACGGAAGGCGCTATGAAAATTGCGTTTGCAATCTGTCCATAAAATCTAGCTGAAAGTTTAATCATAGTATTCCGTTGTTCTATTTTTGATCCAACGACACTGCCACGATGTATGCGTGTGTCACCACGCGAAGTGGCGTGCTGCACGCGAGGCCCGCTAGAGATAGTTCGTGCTCCATCGCGAGATTGTAGTTTAACTACGCAGATTGCAAAACTTTGTGCCTTTATGGTCGAAATAGCAAATTCCAGAAGATCGGCATATTTTATTTTATATAGGTGCATAGTGACGTAAACAGCATTAATTCATGACTGTAAAACAAATTCCTAAATTAGGTTTATTTGTAAACAAACGTTACCTACTTCTAAGTATAAAGAACGTTTGATTTAGTTTTATGGGAAATTAAAGTAACAGACGTTGATACACTTTATATGATTGTACATTGTTACTACCTACCACTTATACGTAATAGATAATGTTAAAATACTATTTCAACTTGGCGTTTAAATTTGTGTTAATCAAATAAGTTCAGAAGGTCGCTAAGGACTAAACAGTATTGGTATCCTTCTCGAGATCAGATCTCGATGTAGCAGTACCACGTATGCGTGCAGGTATAATGGCACGAACTCGGCCACGCGACATCGCGTGCAACACGCACGGAGAGAGATAGTTCGTGCTCTATCGCGCGATAGTAGTTAAATGACGCGCTTCGAATGCACGCGGATCTTGCGAATTTTTGTGGTCGACTGCATAGTTAAGGATTAAGCTATAAACAATTGCTAGTTGTACACCTTACAAACATCATGTGTAGATATATTTATGCAATAACTCTTAGTATTATCAAATTGCGAACTTTTATTTTTTACATAAAGTACTCGTTAAGAAAATAAAAATATTACATGTTTTACAAAAACAATCACTCGAACTATGATACTCTGTCACTCGAATGTCTTTCCCTAGAAAATTGAAGTTGGAACGTCGCAAAATAACAGTATTCCTAATTCAGAGACTTTCGGTAGAAATGCCGAATTATGTGTTCAGCTAATGAAAAATAATAGTTTAGCGACTTTCTAGCTATGTTAATGATGATGATTTTGATACTTAGCATTTTTGGAGTTAGCAACACTGAAATTTAATTTCAATATTAACAACATTGTACTGTAATAAGATTACTACAAGCAATTTTTCGCAATAAAATTTCGCAAGTTTCCAAACACATCCACTGTCACTCGAATGTCTTTCGCTAGGAAATAGAATTCCAAACGTTGCAATTTCGTTTCAATATTAACAGCATTGCATTGTAATAACATAACATCAGAGCAAGTTTCCCGAAACATCCTCAGTCACTTGAACGTCTAACGTCTACGAAACTGAATTCCGAGCTGATGCAATTTCTCGATTAGCCGTTTGCCTTAAATAACTCAGCCCGAGTCGATCGCTGAACAACCGTCAACTGTTGGTATTTGAGTTATTTGCTTAATAACTAAGTTCTTCAGTGCAATACTGAACGGCATTTGAAACACAGCTTAGTATTGGAAATATTGCTTAGCTAGTTTCTAGTTCAATTCGCGACTTCGCCATTTAACGATAACGATTATACGTCATTATTACATTTTTCATTTATAATGTTATACTTCATTACGTGACCGACTTCGGAAAGGAGGTTCTATGTTCACCTGTATGTTTTTTTTCGTATAATAAATTTAAGCGAACAAAAAAATGGAAATTTTTGAAAAATAAAAAAATGTATATTACATAGACTCTATAATAAAATTTTTTTTTTTCATATACCATAGAGTCACATGTCATTGTTGAGTAAAATCAGTGAATTAGGTCGAAAACCAAAAACTTTTAAAGCTATTAACATGGTCTCATTCAGATTTATTAGTTTAACAATAAACCCACCAAAACCAGTTGTCAAAACAAAAATGTCGTCAAAAAAACTATTGAGAACTACAATCTTTTTCCGATTAAATTAGGCGACGATTTATTCGATCCCATTATACTAAACAAAAGACTAACCACCGAAGCTTACGAGAAATTATCTTAAGGACACAACAGGATGATTAATTGTTCTCAAACTATTATTTACGGAGCAACTCGGGCCAATGCGATTTAAGCGCAAACTGCGCCCCCTAGCGTCGCCTGATGACTCGCGTATTCCGCTTCAGTAGTTCTGAGTTACTTTACAGATAATGTATTGTCTTTTATCATGTTTATAGTTGTTCTAGCTCGTTCAAACCGCGAAGTAATTATAGAGAAGAGAGATTTAAGGTGGTGGAACCCTTTGCGGTTACACTTTGTGGTACCACCGGCACATCTATTTGTGCCTTATAATAGGAGTGTTAAAGGCTGCTGTGTTCTGGTTTGAACGGTCTGAAAGGTGGAAAGGGAGACATACCTACTTATTTGAGGCGTTCAAACCTAGTCCTTAGGGGTAGGAACGCATCTGTGGCCGACCTCAGGTAGGACTGTGATCTTATCTGGAGTCGATTAAAGATGTCTATAGACGGCAGTGGCCAATTACCTTGGGCTGCATGCTCGTTTGCTACTTTTATAACATAAAAAAGAGAATAGTATTAGTAGACCTTGTAAAAGATATACAAACACTGACATTTAAGACATTTTTTATTTACCTATTATTACAAATATTTTACTTTTAATTGAGAACTTTTTGTATAGTTTTGTATTATATTCTTATATAGTTAAGATTCGCGAATGAACCACTTATTTCTAACTTAACTTAACCTTAACTTAATTTTACCTTGTTACTTTTCTGGTTTAGGCACATGTTGTTATTCCTACTTAGATAAACGCATCTGTCGCGCACCTGATATAAATTGTCTTCAGCGGCTTTTTTGCCACCTCTTTGTTACACGTACATGTTTAAATGAAATCAATAATTATATTAAACACGACGCTCTAATATGGTATTATTCACCGACTTTATTAAGAAAGTTCCTGTCGCTTTTTATTTATTCTTGGAATTTGACGTTTAGAGCTACCGCTTTTTTCGCTCTACCCCTTAAAGAAATTGAAGAATGAGATTTATGCTCAAATAGCGCCTACGAGTGTCGCTCGATGCCTCCGCCTCAGTAGTGGTTGAGTCGTTAAACATAATATATGACCTTGTATCACGTTAGATAACGTGTCCTTACAGTAATAACAAGATAATATTGCCTAGATTTTACGCTGCGGGGAACAATCTATAACAATCTTCATTATTATATAAAAAAATGGGAGCAAGTACCTAGACACTTTTCCTAATCTATATATTAATACGTGAAGCGAAAATTTGCTGTAGGTACCATTTTAGAATATTTCGGGCACAGAGGAGTGTGAGAGTAGGCATACGGGCAAGATCATGCAGAGAAGCTTTTTAATAGATAATATTTATGTACAATTGTGTTACAAAATATATTGGTATTACATTGAACAAAATAAAACAATAAATTGACAATGTTAAAATATATCGCCAACTATGTCAGATGTCTATGACAATAAATGCTTTATTTCTTTTAAATGCCCAATTAAAAGTTAAACCTCATTTTCCCTACAATTAGTGTTTTTATTTTTTATTTGGATGTATAAGTTTAGTTTTTGTAAGGTTTTAATTATGGTCGAATGTCGACCATTAACTGATCGACTAGTTACTATTTATACCACATTACATAACATTACAGAGCGATCAAACAAATTTTATCTTAATAATTTTATAAGTTCAATTGGCTAATAAATAACCCGTTTTAGTGCTATCGAGATAGATGTCTATGTGAATAGAATCTTGAACAAGCGAGCCAAGAATTTTGTTTGTTTTATGCCAAATCCTAGTCTCACTAAATATTTAATAGCTTTCCGTCGCGTGTCTTGTATTCTATTTTTCTTGAGTTTGTACGCAATAGGCGACACTGTGTAATGTTAATTTTATTTTATTTTTTTCATCCTTTGTTTTAGTTTTAGTGTGCTTTCATTACTTGAGTTAGGCAACCCGCTAACTCTGCGTTTTGATAAAAAAATGCTATTTAGAGTTCTGATCTCGATTATTCCAAGCTTTCATGCATTTCCAAGTTTTGGGTGAAAATTCAAAAAAGTTACTTAAGTATATCTACGCCCTATAAAAACTCATATGCAACATTTAATTATGCTAAACCTTTTAGCCGTGCATTTTCTCTTAGTCAATCACAGTTTATGGGTAGGAATAGGAAGTCAGAATATAGTGAAGACCACTTTAATTTAACTAATATTTTTGAGCTCTGGTGTTATATTGTGAAGTAAGTGCATTTACAATTACAACGTTAAAGAGAATGGCCTCGTTTTAATTATTTTTTTCCTTGATTCAGTAACTCTAAAATTGGAGTACAATTTATAGAACCTTCATAGAAAAACCATTTGTTTTATAAAATTCAATTTACATGGGTAACACTTTTTAGTAACTTTTGTGTTTTTCCTGCAAGAAAATTACTTGTATATTTCTAAGTATTACAACCAGTACGTACCTATGACCTTGTTCAGCCACCCAGTAACTATGTTAATTGCAACCTGTAACAAAGAGAAGACAAGATAAGACATCGAGTAAGTAATACCATTTCAGGTTATTTATCAGACATTGTAAGTACTAGTAGCGATAGACCGGAAATGGGGAAGGAATCTGTCATCCACTACTTATTACCAATTGGTATTTTTCTGTTATACAATTTTCTTATTGGATACAAAAGGACACAATAAAAAAAAGAAACTAAAAGCAGTTTATTTCTAACAAATAATCTAAGTAGAATAATTAGTATTTTTTCAATTAACTTGACTGAGTTTTAAAAGCAAAACCGTTTTCTGTCATAAAAATCGCTCATTGAATGCAAAAGAGCCACAATTCAAAAATAAAAAACAAACTAAAAACAATTTAATACTAACAAATTAAAATCGAATCATGACGTATTTTTTGTTATTTTTCCAATTAATCTGGACTAATTTGAAAAAGCAAATCTGATTTCAGTGCTATTTTTTATGGACTGCAGGCGTCAATTTTATCTCATTTTTTCTATAATTATCATATTTACATAAAAAATATGCTAATTGTGTAAAAAAAATGCAAATTTTTGTATTAATCCATAAATTTATCTTGACCAAAAATCATTTTTATGCAATGAGCGATATGTCAATCGCAGTCAATAAGAGATGGCGCTAGCGCGAAACGGATTTTGTATGAAAATTTTACAGTATCTACTACAATATATCAGTTTAAATATATAGCTACAATGTATTTAAACTGACATATTACTATTTATACTCTTGTTATGTACTATCTTTTAGTGACAAGCTTTAAATTGTAAGTTAAATAATGACTGTGTCAGGTAAGTAAACAACAAATTAGCTATGCAACACTGTAGCAAAATGTCATGCATAATTATAAATTCATGGTATTGAAGCTTCACATTAATTTAATTTCGATATGGTTTGCAATTTTACTCCAGGATATTAGTGTTGTAGGAAAATTTTACGTTCTACTGAGGATGTAAAAAGTTCCTTTATTAATAATTTGCATATCAGTATAAGTTGGAAAGCCTCATGTACGACAACATGCTACATAAGTACATCGAATTGAAACATTTGCAATTAAAGATGGTTGTCGATAATATATCCAATGAAAGTACAGTGCTAAGTCGGGCTGCTTTATGTGCCACAACGTGCCATATGCATTGAATTGCAAAAAAATATATACGCAATACTAAATCAGACATGCAAATTTGCGCTAACGATGACACAGAACTCAATCTGTATAGTAAGTTGGATGTTAATATTATCAAAGGACATCATGAAGTGTAATAACTAGAACACCGTCTAGATAAAGTGTAGATACAGGTGATGGACAAAGTTTGCCGACACTGAATATTAAACAGTAGATATGGGTGAATGATTAGTCAATAAGCAAAACTATTTTACTATGTAGTTATTGTTAGGTATTACGTATGAAGTGATAATGTAGAGGTTTAAAAGTGAAACTTGTGTATAGATAACATAAGACCGGTTAGCGTAGCTGTAGAGTCCTATTTCTAGAATAAGACCTCTAAAGATTGATAGACGGAGATATGGGTGTTTATAAAGACAAATAAATTCGGTTTAATTAAATTGCTGTTTATAATAATGTGAATATACATACTTGCATAAAGCTTAACCTAGTCGTCATCACTTTAATCCTAATTAGAGATAATTACAGATGCCCTGCGGCGATGACCGTTTATCATCAGGTGGAAGGCATATGGTTTGTTACTTTAATTTCAAACAATAAAAAGCAATAATTATATTTGAGGGACCGACCAGTAGCGAGACTCCTTGCTGTTGAAGTTTACATAAAGATTTTGTTTTGTAAGTGTCTCAGCAAAACATCGACTTATTTGTTTTTTTCCAAAAATCGATTGGATAATCATATTATGCTTATAACTTAATATACGTCGAAGATAAATTCCACAGTCTATAGTCATGTTAAAACATCGTTAAATGCTATTCCAATTCATGTTATTTCAAGGAATAAACAAGTACATAGCACACATGTGTATAAATATGTGTAGAACCAATTCAGCGTTTTATGAGACGATCGATCATCCGTGGCGGACGTATTACGTCAACCGACGGCTATTACAACAAAAATAAAGCGCGAGCACAGTGGAATAAAAGTGAAACAACCGATTAGTTGGTGCTAGGTCACTGGCCAATGAGATCGGGTTTCGATTAATAGGGAATTACGTTTTTAATGATTTGATTCACGTTTTTTAATGAACTTTACACTTAGTTGCTCTGTAGGGATTTTTCTGTACGAATAAATAAAATTGAAGTGTCTGTTTGTAATGTCAACAACTTTCTCAGCTATCCGCTAGTTCTCTACATGTCTTTAATACGACTTAAATGTTTCCGACTATATGTAATTTCGCTTGCGATCTTAGATATTGCGAGACATAGGTATAAGAATAGTTAAAATTAAAATTGTGAATTCAGAATTGAGTAGGTCTTAGCATAGTTTTTCGACATGTATATTTCTAGAGAGAATCGTGGATCTATAAATGTGTGTTCTAAGGCACAGAAGGAGGAGGTTCACTTCGGAAAGTAGAAGTGATATTACATTGATTTTAAAATACCCACTTTTAAAATAAATGTTTTTATTATGTTGAATTCATCGTTGCATTGTAAGTAGGTACATTATGATTGTGCACGAAATGAAACAACGTGATGAGGAAAAAGGTTATAGCAATCATGACGTCACACTTTTAAAAATTTCTTAAATGACTTGTGTTGAATCATTTCAATTTGCAACAGTATGACGTCAAAACAGAGTGGTGAGGTAATACAAATATTAAGATGACCAGGCTTAAGGTATGCGAACAATTAGAATACTACATTCCACATTCACATAACTTAGAAATGACCTCAGATATAATTTTTATTTTATTTTCAAACAGTAGGAAATGAGTATGCAGTTCATTTGACGTTTTATCTGAAAGATATTGAAACTTTCTCGAAACACACCGAGTCGATTCTCTATCAAGCCTCCATAGAATAGCGATAAAACATCAGATTAGTAGATTATAACCCGATGCTTATGTATCGATATACATCGATACGGTCCGGTGCAGAATGGGCGTGGCTAGTCAAATGCAAGTACTAGGACTGGTTTTGGTCTAGCCGGCCCGTGGCGTCGCAGTGTTGTAAAATAGGAAGGAAAATAAGATATTTCATTGCATATCTGTGACGGAATCTATGCATACAACATTACGAACTAATCTAAGCGAAAGGACTCTTAACGCATTTGAAGATGGTAGAGATTCTTGCGATTATACTCCGGAGGTCAGCATATTCGTTTGACACTTCAAATTAAAAAATAAGAACCTAACCTAATACTGAAGCATAAAATTTGGACATAGGTAAGATTCGTTCTATGATGTAGGTAATGCAGGCATTCATTAAACATATTTTTTAAGTCCATCCTTAAGGGGTTAAATATTTATATTATTTTGTTTTATTATCTGCGTGCACGAAGCCGCAGGTAACAGTGTATCATAAAAGTGGCTATAGATATAGTCACGATAACAACAATAATAATAGATAAGTTTTCTTCCTTCCTTATGTTTCATTATATAATTACTACAGAACTATGTAAGACCATCTCCTTGCGTTATAGCTCAAGAACTACTGCAAAGCAGTGAAACGTAGTCCGTGCGTTTGCTCAGTATTTCTGACATTTGGAACTCCATCGCAGAGTAGGTATCGACTAATAGGTCTCTATATCTAAGTCTCCATTTGAGTGTTTTTATGAAGGTTGAGTTTCTTTTATCATTGGCGACAATGAGTGAGTATCCTCTAAATCGAACGGATTCCTTATCTCTTCTTTTTTACCTCATGGGTCAGAGACATTGTTTATGCAATTTTCCTTCTGCTTGTACGTGATCACTACTCAAAAACCTCTCCTTCAATGTAAAATAGCCTTATAACGCATCCAAAATAAACAATTTAAAAATGGTCACGCCAAAGTGATTAAGTTCAAGTATTATTTATAAACCATCGAAGGGTTTACATAGAAGCATTCAGAGGACGGTAGTTTTAAACGCGGACCGCCTTGAATGTATAATTATTTGGTTAAATCTTTTCGCGATTTGAATAGTAATATGGGTGACGTCTGTCTGCGCCAACGGTATTGTTGTTGATCGTGAACTATTAGATCGGAAGCAGGTCTATTTGGCAAATCTCGAATTTATTGGTAAATTATTCGGAGTTGTAGTGTCTAGCGCCTTGAGATTCGTATGCTAATAATGTAACTGTAGATAACTGGAATATCTAGATCTTTTGATATGAATTAGTCTGCGTATAAAATTAATTTAATAACATAATATTCTTCTATTCAGTATTCATACGAAAATTATGGTCGAATATTAGTAACTTCTAATGCAGATAAGGTACCTACTGAACTATTATTTTGAGAAATGGGAACAATTGAACTCAAACTACAATAAATTTTACAGTAATTAGAATTTTAGATCATTTCAATAGAAAAGAAACGAAGTTCCGAGCAAAAACATTTGTTTCTGAAAATAAAATAATGATTCCTACACGCATACCTGTTTGTAGGTTATATTAATAATATGGGTACTTTTGGTACGTACCTGGTACATACATGTAACCACAGTCAGAACAGAAATCTATTTCTTTCATTTAAATGTATACCTGAATTGTAACCGTGGACAAAATATCTAAATCCCTCAGAATCTATCTTGGTATTAGCCTAATATTTTATTTTATAATTAAAT
>DWNY01000399.1:0-16776 GCA_018250635.1 Telegonus apastus | reverse complement strand
GTATACATAAATAATGCTAAGATAATAACTATACTAGGAGTTGTTTATTATAAATATGTAATGCGTACGTAACACGTATTTTTATAAGGTTTCACTGGAAGAATTTGTAAAAATTGCGACATTAATGAAGATTAAGATTTCTAGTTTTAACTTTGATTATTTTTGTATGATGAGTTGTTATGTATATCATTCTGGCATTTAATGCACAGGGAATCCTACTGTGGGGCTGTGGGTGTTATATACACCCACAGCCCCACTAGACTATAGTCTAGAAATTGAAAACGAGGTCTCCTCTTAATGGTATGTCACCATAATTGTCACATAAACATCGACCCCAAATGATGTCACAAGAACCTGAACTTGGCCACAGCGTCACAAAACTGTTATCGTAGTGTGTGAACATTTTTACCCGACTGCGTCAGAAGGGGGGTAAAAGTTTTCGAGTGTATGTATGTATATATGTACATTTCTTTGGCACGCCCCACAGCCCAAACGGTTGACGAATTCTAACATATGAGGTGTTGTTGGAATCTTTTCAGTTGAAATATAGGCTAACCAATGTTTAAATATCGTGCCTGCAAGCGGAGAAAAAAGGGAGAAGTGATGAAAAATCTTTGTATCATAACAATGTGGGTATCAAAATAGTATGGGTATTGAAGTCAATTCACTTCATGCAGTCGGTTTTTTTGTTCTTCATATAATTTTCTAGTTAAACGAGCTGCTTTGCACTATGTCATACCTTACAAGGCTGTTATTTGTCACTCAATGTTTTATAGACGGTGGTCCATTAACAATCTAAATGCAGTAATAATTTATAATTTGCATTTTATCGACCGACAGAATACTTAGCATATTAATATCATGTAAATTAGTCAAATGATATATAAATATTTAGTTCCAATTATAAGAGTTTTATATTTCTGAAACTACCTAATTAAATTAAAACTGAACTAATTAGATGTTTGACATACATATAGACAGTTTATGACATGAATTAACACACTACTGTTTCTCGTGGTAAACTAAACCACGCTGGCATAGCCGCGGGCAAAAACTGTTTTATTAAAAAATAGCCAAATAATACAGTATGAATAAATTTTGTTATGAATAAATGTTTTATTAAATTAAAATACCAAACGCGTTAACTGTTTTTGGGTGGACTTGTTACGGCCGTTTTTGGACATGCGTACACTGTACAATGTAAATTTGGACATGTGTACACTATAAGATGTATATTTGGACATTTGTACACTGTACAATGTATGTTTGGATATGTGTACACTGTACAATGTAAATTTGGACATGTGTACACTATAAGATGTATATTTGGACATGTGTACACTGTACAATGTATATTTGGATATGTGTACACAGTACAATGTATATTTGGACATGTGTACACTGTACAATTCACATGTGGACATGTGTACCCTGTACAATGTACATATAGTGTACATATACAGCAATGCTCAAAACTGTAATAGGGCAAAAATAAATGTAAGAACGTTTGTTATTTAACAGAGACGAGCTTATCTAGTTTCTGAACTTGGATTTGTCTTCAAACGACTGCGAGTCATGCACTTTTTGCACCCGCTTCGCCATAAAATTGTATTGAGAAAGTAATCAAGCAAATGAAAGCCCGAGAGGTTTTACGAGCTGTAGGTGTAAGCCATAGAGGGAGTAAAGAAATAGATCCCTATAAAATTCGTACATATATATTACGTAACTTTGATATTTTTGGGTATTCGCGTGTCGTGTTAGCATCGGATGGAAATAAAGATTCTCTTATGGGTCTATGATTGCGTTTAGGGTCGTTGTCACTTTAAGTTATAAGTTTTGTTTCTGGGTTTATTTCTCCACCAATGGGGGAAATGTACACCATATTATACCACCCGAAGTCAATGTACATTGACGAAAGCGGAAATTGCGTTTATATCTGAAGAGAAGCGTACGAGTATGTGAATCGTCAATTGACGCTATATCGCTAGTTCATTGAATAAAAATTATTTAATTAACCAACTCCGAAAAGGTGGAGGTTCTATTCGTCTGTACGTATTTTTGAGGAGTCTATTTTTAATAGATCTTAAATATAAAGTTAAGTATGTGGGTGTATTGCTATCTCTGCATTATTGGTCCGGTTTAACGTTCCTTGAAGCCACTGTCTGTAATCCCAAGGCCGCAGTGTTAACGGTTGTAATGTTTTGTTTACTGCGCTTTATTTATATGTACTTTTATATCGGTACAAGGTTTGGCTAACCCTTATATGTCACACTAGCTGCCTAGGGGAACGTTGTTCTGCGATGTTTGTTGTTGGACATTGTTGTTGTTTTGTTGTTGGTGTGGTTTAAATGTTTGCCAGTGAATGATGTTTATGCAATAACGCCATCTAATCCAATACGGTATAATTATATTCACGTACGTACGTAATTCGACGTAAGAAAAGTTACTTATGATTTTAAATTGTAATAACTTTGGATAGAGTAGATCAATTTTAATTAAATAAAGCCGGAATGTTAAGTTAAGATAAGTACTATGAATATATAATTTCCTTGAATTCTGTTCTTTAATTTTAGTGCTGTATTTAAATACACAGCGAGCACAAGTTACATTTTTATTATACAGATTTCATATATATTATGCAGATTTCAGGGCTGTTTTTTGTCTACGCTATACGAAGCATAGAAGACTCCTAGAAGTTGTAAAATAACGTTTCAGTTAATACGTTAAGCTCTATAATGTTACGTTAAGCTCTATAAATAACGTTCAGCTCTAGAAGTTAGTTTGTACAATCAACCTTTACCCAAAAAGTTTTTCAAAACTTTATGGCCAATTTGGAACTAAATATTTTAGGGTTTTTAAACCATTGACTTTAGGGTATTTAAACCTCTCAAGGGTAGGAAGGCATCCGTGGTCGGCTTCAGATACGATTCCATTTCTACCGGAGTGGATTACAGATGTTATGTGCTATTATATTAAAGACACTGCATTCTTATATGCACTTTTTTATTATATGCACTGTGTATTGACAGGAATTTATCTACTTTTAGGTGGATCATGTAGTTAGCTACTTCTCATTAATAAACAGCGATTATTTAACACGATAGGCGATATTTATCACGATAGGCGGTTTTTATTTCGTAATTGCCCATATCTAATAAAATGTATGCGTTACATAATAAAACGTTATTCCGCGATACTATTAGTTAACAATCATACATGTTCAGTAAACAAATATACATCATATTTTAACGATATTCCCATCAACATTTGCTGATTAGCTGGCTAGCTGGTTAGCCAAACAAGCCTAGGACGATACACGGCGTGACGTAAAAACATTACATTCGCAATACCCGGTTGCACAACACCTGAATTGGCGATGATGCCGTTATAATGGCCGACAATAGACGACCGGCCGAAGGTTCTCAACCTGAGAATCTGTACGCCTCCGTTGGCTCTTCTCGAAGTGAGTTGGCATTCGACACGAGAGGCCGTCATTGCTCTCGGTTCTGTGGATTTGTATGAGACTCATATTTAGTATCATAGATTTGTATATGTGTTGGTAGAATGAGTACTCGTAGACGATTATTAGTTCTCAGGGTCCCCCTGGGTAAGCCAGGGGAGGGTAGAGCCCCTGTTCTATACGAAGATGTCCACTTAGATTCAGGCGGATTTAATACTGATTTACTAGTTCATTTTTATAAAAAATGTAACGTGATTAAATGATTAGCGTAGTTGTTGGCAGGAAAATTTAAAATCTGTCAGGTCAAAATTTATGTTTAAGATTATTGTGGTACTGATTTGGTATCCAACCAATATACTTATCTTTGTCCACACACGCCTTTGGTATAAAGTTATTTTATTCACAAAGTTTTTTTTAAATTGGGTAACGTTAAATTTATTCAGTACATATGAAGTATAAGTCATTACTATTTCAAAAGTGAAAATGTTACTAATTTTCGATTACCGTCACGTCGGCTTATCTCGAGTACCTTTGAGTGCCTCTGGCTTAAGCTCTAGTGTGGCACGACCCTAATTCTTAAAATGGACTGGTGCCGCAATTTAACTTAAAGCACGCACGCGATCGAGTCGAAAGGAAACGGCAGTTTATTATGTCAATTCGAAAATAATACTTTTTGTAGCATATACATATGTACATGTATCTTTATCTACGTACGTTGTTTTGAGAAAAATCATTTTTTTTTTCTTTTTCTTTATTTGTATTGTACATACGCTTTGTCTACCATTCTATACCTAGTTTCCATTCACAGGTCTACAGGAAGATATTTTTAATAGAAATAAACAGTAGCTCTGTACGGTTATGTTTCTTTATGTTCATTTGTTTTATATTTACTGTGAGTGCATAAATGCTTAAATAAATAAAGAATCATTTATTCTACAAACTCACCGCCATTACATTTTTCAAAGACATCTACTGCACTCTCAGATTCCATTTGCCTGAAGATATCTTCAATCCGCCCGTAATCGGGCAAGATGGCGGAGTCGATCGAATACTTCCTGTTCAAGTCTTCGACGGAATGGCTCGCCGGCTCCGACATTTGACGGGAGATCTTTTTCCTTTTCAGCAACGCGAATATACTGGAACGTCTCCTATCTTTTATCTTTGGCGACAGCATTACGTCCGAATCTGGCTCCATTGTCGTCTATATCATTTACAATTATCGTGTATCGTTTTAAAATCTTCAAGTTTTCATCTTCGCGTTTGGAGAGGATTCGTCTAAATCCACATCAATTCCTTACAGCTTAACTTCAATAGTTTACATTTTGAAGTTTATGTTTTACATACACTCAATATCTTCTTTCGTTGTATCTTTTTTTTTAATCGCTTTTCTTTTTTCTTAAACTCCTTTCATATTATAATAAATGTCTGTTTTCTATCTTTTATCTTAAATTGTTTATATTTCTTTAATGTTTATCCTTAATTCTTCCCCTTCGTCTACATAATTATTATCTTCTTTTTCATACTTTTTTGCTTCTGTTCTTAATATCTCTTCTCTTCTGTCTATACTCTCACGTGAATACTTACTTAAATGTCACACTAGTTCTCTGTAATTATAATAACGCTTGAACTAATCACTAACTCGTCTCATTTTAATGTACCTGCCATTCGTTAAGTTTAGTTGAGGAAAACATTGCAAAGTAATTTCTGAGAGTTCCGCTCAATGTTCTCAAAGGATTTTCACTTGGTTATTGTAAACTATAGCGAAGAAATTTCCACCAGAGACGTAGGAATTAAAATTCGAATTCATTTATATGAGGAAAAGTAGACGTTCCCGCGGTTTACACTTGCAATTATAAAAAAAAAGTAATGACATACATATTATAACTGATAACAACAACAATAAAGACAAGAAGGACACAAAAGAATCAAAAGATATAGATAAAAAAGTAGAAGTATCCTATATCTTACACCAGAATATAACCTATGTCTGTAGCAAATTTCATCCAGATCCATTCAGTCGTTCTGAAATTATGGAGTAACAAACATCTATCTTCACAAACACAAACTTTTATTACAAAAAGTCTATTTTACGGGAACCGTACATAAATTTTCCGGGATAAAGTTGCCTATGTCCTTAAATGATCCTTCAACTACCCCTTATGCAAAAAAATATGCTATGGAATCGAGACTACATAAAAAATCTATCCCACAGTTACTTACAAAATCAATTTACATTTCCAAAAAATAAGTTACTTAATCTTTATTCATGGGCTGTGGGCCATATTTTAAAGCATATTGGGAATGACTGTGCCACGATGACCCCTTTTTCCGCAATTAGTAAATATGTAAATGAAAATAATGACAATAATTGTGGCGACTTCCCGCAGCTCATCAAGAGATGGCGTCACTAGTATTCTGAATCACGCTATCGAAGAATTCTCAATACCGTGCATATATACAAGCACCGAACTGAGACTGCCGGAGCACGGCCAGTGTTAACATAGAACAAGTTTATATGCAATATAAGGTTATGTATTTATGTTGTGTGTGTGTTATGTATTTATGTTGTGTGTGTGTGTGTGTGTTTGTTTGCGTGTGTCTAAAGAAACGAATTATGTAAGCTATGTAAAGTCCACAAAAAATTGCTTGATTCATGCGCGCCGATGTACAAGAGTTCAGGGTACTAGAGGGTGCAAGTGTCAGGATAGGAGATACATAGATTTTCACCCGACTTCGTTGGAGGATAATGTTTTTCGAGCGTATGTATGTATGTATGTATGTCCATTTCTTGACTGATTTTAACATATGAGGTGTCGTTAGTATCGTCTCAGTGACATAGGCTGTACAATTTTTAAATATAGTACCTACGTACGGACAAAAGGAGGGGGGATGGAACGAAACAATTATTTATCATGACAATATGAGTATCAAATGAGTATGGGTATCAAAGTCAATTCATTTTAAGCAGTCGATTTTTTTGTTTTTTAGACAACTCTCTAGATTACGTTCCGTTTTGAAAAATAATTTTGTATAAACAAATACTGTGATAACATCAGCACTGGTATAGATACAAGAATGTATTAACAAATTATACGACGCGCAACGTATAACGCATCTATCTAATAGTTTAATCAGATAACCATATAGTCGAAAGATAAAGAAATATTACTTATAATATGCTGTGTAAATTTACCAAGTTTAAATAAACATTGGCAATACTCTTAGTGAGAAACTTCTGACGATATCATAACATTTTTCGACGTGTATACGTCTTTAAAATTGCTGCCGTACGGGGGGCTATCCAAGAAACCTAATGTTACAAAATCGGGGGATACAGTTCGGCGTTGTAGTTCCGAATCTATCCTATGCATCCGAAATCAAATTATACCACTGGATAGCTAAAGGATCAAAGAATTTATTACTATGAGCGAGAACAGTGACGCGTGGCGCGCGGTGGTCGGGGACACCGCCATTTCGACGTTATTCTGTGTATGTTAATTTGCAATTAGTATAAAATTTTGAATCTGAGAAGCCACGAGGTTCGTTTAAGTTTCAATCGTGAGCTGTCATCAAAATCCATTGATTACACATGCGTACAACAGCCGTCTTATCTGGGATTGATTACAGATGTCCATACGGCAGTGGCCGCTTACCATCAGGCGGCATGCTTGTTTGCTACTTCCATAACATAAAAAAATACAGCACATACTTTCATATGCGTTTATTAAAATGTATTATTTTGACGTTACAAACAGACACTTCAATTTTATTTACACGTATACACTATAACAATTGAAATGTTTTGTCGGTTCTGTAAACGTGGCGAACATAGCCATCTCGCGTTGTAGGGAAAAATAATATATCTAATCTATTCAGGGTTTCGCATTGAAGTAAAGGTGGTAGAATACTGCGTGGTTCGTATCCGGCGGCACCACCGTCACACCTTTTTTTGCCTTACAACAGCAGTTTTCAGCGCTGCTGTGTTCTGGTCTAAAGAGGTATATAGGTATGGTAAGGCAATATGTATGTCTTCAACATGACGGCTTACGTATTGTACGTCTTATCTGAGGCGTTCCAACTCAGTCTTCAAGGGTAGCAACGTATCTGTCTGTGACGTCAGCAAACTCTAAAATTTATCTGGACTCGATCACAGGTGTCCGTCCATACGGCAGTGGCCGCTTACCATCAAGTGGGTAGCATGCCCGTTTGCTTTTCCATATTATACCTAACACACTGTTAGGATATGAATCTAATGACGCTAGTGACGTCATTAATCTCTAAGGTCAAGGCATCTGAGATAGTGCATTGCGAACAAGGTTAGCTATATTTAACACTAGGTGATCCCCGCGGTTTTACCCGCGTTACAGTAAAAAGGCATATTAATATCTGCCTAATAGCAACTGACATTAACGCCCGCGACGGCGGCCGCGTGCGCGTTGAGTGCGGATTATTGATTTTTTTTTTCTAAAAGTAAAGTAGCCTTAGTTACGCCTTAGACCTTCACCTATCTTCCAGTGAAAGTCCCGTCTAAATCGGTCTAGCCGTTGCGAAGATTACTTCAGCCAAACAGACAGACACGCAGACAATTTTTTTTATAATTATCTTTTTGTTATGGGTACCGTGTATTCTTTGATATGCACTCAGTAAAAAGTTGTTAGTTTGACATTACAAACGGACACTTCAATTTTATTTATTTGTATATATGCGACTGAGTTGAAAATCCATGTTATTATGTCTTTGTTACGTGTATTTTGCTTCGTCTTTAGTGACATGAAGAACTGGGTTATTTGAAGTGTGTCGGCTACAGGTTATATCTACTGCATTGATTTACTGTCAATAACGACTTCACTCCAGTTTATTTAGACATCAAATATTACGGAAAAGTTCGACAGAACTTAACTTTGCTGTATAAGATAACCCGCAAAATTGGCGTAACAGGCATTAACAATGTCACAGGCCTGTCACAGGATTGTTAATACAGAAAACTCCTAATTAGCTGACTTATAAAATAAATTAAAAATGGTTCTAAAACAAGCTTTTAGAAACATCATTTTGTATTCTCGCGTACTGTGTAATTCTTAGAAATCCCTTTCATTTAATACGCTCCATCATTGTCACGGGGTCTATATAAAATAATTAGTTCAAGAGAATCTTACTTGACATTGGCTCAAGCCTTAACAAGCTTTAAAGGTAGAACTCATGTGGTTCGATTCCGACGGCACCATCACCACAACTATCTCTGCTTTATATCGGCAGTGTTAAATGCTGCTGTGTTCTGGTCTGAAGGGTTGGTAAGGGACACATATTTGTTCGAGGTGTTCTTACTTCCTCAGGGGTAGCAACGCATATGTGGTCAACCTTAGGTATGGCTTTGATATTATCTGGGATTGACTACAGATGTCCATGGGTGGCAGTGGCCACTTACCGTCAGTGGACTGCATCCTCGATTGTTAGTTCAAAACTATAAAAAGGTGCATTGCTACCTCTAGGATTAAGGGCAAACACACAAACCCAAGACACGACGCCGTGGAATTTTACAACACGCCGTTTTGTTTTTCGTTGAAAGGGGAGAAAGGCCCAGTCTCATACATAACGTGACAACCCCAAATTCATGCCACTACCTAATCAATAAACTCATAATTTAAAAAATTATATTGTCATTAAAATTTGTAACATAACACCAGTAATTTCAAGCATAGCGAATAATTCACATGTTTGCTCGAAACGTTTTATTATATGAAAATACGTTAACCATACTTAGTTGACACAAAACGCAAATGAATAAAGTTACAAGCCTTTAAAACAATAGTCTCGCGAACGTTCGCACAATTGCCTTTTTTATGTTCGCTCACATTGATAAGCACTATATATGAAAATTTATTTTTAACTAGCTGTGGCCCGCGGTGTCATTCACATTTATTAAACTGTAACATACATCTAAACAAAAACAGCCGAACGTAGGAGCATATGCGGATTTGCGGTTTTTTTTGCGCGTAACCTTAATTCCTTTTCAAAAATGAAAGTAGCATAAGTTACGTCTTATACAATCTGCTATTTGTACAGCTACCAGTGGACCCGCCGTAATGGTGGAAATTCGGTCATAAATTGGAACTAAATGAAAACTAAACTTGATAAATCCAAATAAAAAATAAAGTTTCATATGTGTTTCATTTGCTAAGCTGCATTTAAAAATTGACCTTATGTGTTTTACATTGTCAGCATTGTAAACAATGATGCATTGTTTACATCAGTAATGTAAACAATGCATCATTTATTAAGTTATTACCTACATATAAAAATATCTCTCCCCGCTTCATCACGAATCAGTCAAAAATAGTAGTAAAGTGTATATGTAACTCTAAATCTTATTCATTTTTATTGTTAATTTTTGCTAACCCCACTAAAATAATAACGTTACCTCACATGGGTAGTGTTATAAGTGTGAAAAGATTAGACTAGGGCTAGAAAGGTGCTAAATAATTTCAAATTTTAATTAAAACAACATAGCTACACGCGATAGACAAATACTAGACAGATATAACTTCTAATTGAGTAGGTATATTTTTTTTTTCAATCTTTGAAATAAAAAGCTCCCGCGGGAACTCCAGAAGTTAGGATTTCCACAACCGCACCAAAAGTTACACTCGGTAAATAAATATGATACATTACAGTTGAATAAACTTTTTGATTCATTAGTGGGTTTAGTAAAATAGAGCCATTTTATCACACCTCTATTTCCAACTGTCGGAAAGACTAACAAAATGCTCCCTAGAGCATAGGCGAGCACGCGACCCCGCCCCGATTATTAGCCACGCACCAAAGTTCGTTTGTATTACTATTAACCAACATGCTATCGTGACCATATCGCTTAGCCATGCAGAGGGTCCAGCATTCCCGGCCAAATCCCCGGCCATACATATATCTGAATTTTTATTTCAATTCTGGCTCTAAGTGTTTGTTCATCATCTTTGTGTCACCCACGACAGAAGAAAATCCTTGTTTGGGGCTTTTAGTATACATTTTAAAATACTTACTAAGCAATATACCTACCTAATAAATACCTATACGTTAATTTTATATGGAATCACGCATAGTAAGTAAATAGATATAGTAAATAAAGTAAATATAGTAGTCAGTAAATGAATGGTTTCTGTTTGTAGGTCAATTGTGGCCACAGTAGTTGCTATAAAACATATTCATGATATAAAAACTATTTCGAAGATTGCTGCTACAAAACCAATAAATTAACATGCACTTTGGCTAAAAAATAACTTGTTCTTGAAAAAAACTGGTACTACCACCAGTTTTTCCGTTTCCAAATTTAACTTGTACGACAAACACAAACAAAAATATAACAATGAGCCTTTTTTACTATTACTTACATAATCAATAACTTTGCCTATACATTTATTTATTAACCTATATCTTGATAGAAATAAAAACTCCTGAACTTATAAAATAACGATTATTTTGTACTTACACACAGATAAAATTGTTTGTTACTCTACTCTACTATATGAAAGTGTATGAAGAGAAGAATCGAGAAGAGATAATATTTATGGATAAAAATTCTTACAAATATATAAAATTAACTGAATAAATCATGCATTATTTACATTACTGACAACAATACTGACAATATCGTCCACTATATCCAAAAATGCGTTATGGTTTTTAAATGCGGCTTAGCAAATTAAACCTCATTCCTTATAATTAATGTTTTCCTAATGCACAGACAAAAGATACATACATATAATATTTTTTATTTCGATGTAGAAAAAAAATAGTTTTATTTTTTTAATTATGGTCGAACTTCGGTCATTGTACCGGGTCTACTAGTTGTCTTAAAATATTAGAATGAAAAATTCATAAATACAACGTTTCTCGACTAACTAGGTACATCATGGTAATATATTTAACAACACGCTATGTCACAGTGACGGAACAGAAACGCAATATCGCTATTAGATATAGGCAGTTACGAACTTTATTGTCCTTCATACGACTGCATTAAAGAAAATTATAGGAGGATGTTATTTGTTTTAATTTTTAAATTACAAGCAATTGCAATTTCCTGAAGCGTTGAAGATAATTGCAGCTCTCTCTTACAATGATTTCTTGCTAAGGAAATAAAAAATACAAAATTCTTTTGTAAGACAAGATAAATTTTGTATAGTAATGGAGATAAAAGTCTATAATTAACATTATTTGAAATATTAATTATTTATTTTATTTTCAATTCACACCATAACACATATGTATATGAGTTTTGAATTGGTACAATATAATAGTTATAACTGCAGTAGTAAAAAATATTTACTAAATGTAGATATACAAAAATTGTCCTGGTCCATTCTGATAATATTCTTTGTATAGGTTTTTCTTAATTTAAACAAGTTGACTTTATAATAACAGTTAATAAGAAACAGCTTTAAAATAATCCTGAAATAATTCTATTGACATCTTCAAAATGTTACCTATCCGAGGTCATTCAACCCTGTGTCACTATTCGAGCCACGTGACAACCGACATGACCTGTAATTAGTGTTACCAAGCCCAAAAATAGAAAAGTGGGGCGCGGTGATAAATTTTTTCGGCATTAATTAAAACCCTAGGCATTTCCTCGAAGACTCCGTATATTTAAAGATGATAGGACGCTATGTGGTTCGAATCCAACGGTACCGCCGCCACACCTGTTCCTGCCTAACAACAGCAGTGTTAAGCGCTGCTATGTTCTGGTTTACAATAAGGTAAGGCCTTATCCAAGGTCCTCTAACTTAATCCTCTGAGCTAGCAACGCATGTGTGGTCGACCTCAAGTAAGACTATAATCTTACCTGGGGGTGATCACAGATGTCCATGGGCGGCAGTTACTATTCACCATCAGATGGAAAGCATGATCTACTTCATAAAAAAAACTGAAAAAATCTGTCAAAGATATTGAAGTTTGCTATCAATACATAATAAAATCATCGACAAGTTTTGTTTGGCTAAAAGCCTCGCAAATGCCGGACTGAAACCCAAATATGTCCGATAATATTCGACCACTTGGTAACCTTACCTGCGTAATCTATCAAAGTCTCTACACAACTTATAATATAGGAGTTCATCTTTATGTGTAGTCACATTATGGACGAAAGCTTACATGTATCCAAAATTTGTTTTAAGTCTTGCATGCTTTGAGCCCTTAGCATGGATGTATTATAATAGGGTAGGGTCATAGCCAGGCCTGTGAGTGCGAGTGTCCAACAAATAAAAAGAGAGGGAAGATAAGAGACACCTTACTTATCTTTATCTTATCACACTTGCAAAAAATAGAGCCAGGTAGGTACCCTCATTTGCCCTCTCTCTCTTTTCGATGGACGAATTATAGGCTGGCTCCCCTACTCTACTATCTCTATGGCCATGAGAAAATAATATTAAGTCTATTGTTATGTTCATTTTTAATTACGAGTAAAAGCAGGCAGCGACCATTATCACTTGATATTAGGATTTCAAAAATATAAGAAAGAAAGACAACAAAACTAGCGCAAGACACGTAGATCTAGGAGTAAAAACTAGCGTATTCATGACACGATCTGTATAAACAAAAACATTCCTACACTACAAACTTTAACAAAAATTACAAGCTGCCAAGTACGAATCGACACGAAGGATTCTCTGCGTAAACTTACCTTAAGGAGCTTTTTACTTACATTTATTTAAACATAAATCAAAACAACAACGTAAATTTTGACGTAGGGAACCCTTAAAAGGATTTTACGTCTTCATGAAAACCTGTTACGTCACGTCCGAGTATAACGGCTTTTACGTCTTACGGCTTTCTTGTGCGTTTCTTACGCCATTACGTGACTAATTAGAAATTACAAAGAACTTTAATTTTCATTATTCTTTGTTTTGTTTCTTGGTTTTGTAAGGTGTTAGCTTGGTAAGGTGGTATAATTTGTAAGCTGGTAGAACTCCCTATGGTTATGGTTATGACTAACAGCAGCAGGGTTAAAGGGTGTTTTAGGGGGACATACTTATCCGAGGCTTTCCAACTTAGTACTCAAGGTAGCAATGCAACTGTGGGTAAAGTTAAAATTCTGATTTTATCTGCGGTTGATTACAGATATCCTTAGGCGGCAGTGGCCACTTACCATCAGGTGGACTGTATGCTGGTTTGCTACTTCCGTATTATAAAATTACTCCTAAATAAAGTGGTTTCAACCCTCGTAGTACATCGTAGGCGGTGACATCAATGTTAATTTACAACATACCAGCCTTTCTGTGAGGTCGTCGTTGGAGTATTCTTCGGTAACTTATACTTGGATGGTAAATTAAAGCACGTTAAGCTTCCCCTATGTAAGGACATAACCATGACTAGGGTTGTTATGGGTCTGAAATTTCGGATCTAGATATGGATACGGACATGTGAAAAAGAAATAAAACTGCTTTCGGATACAGTTACGTATACGAAATTATTTCGGGTTATCCGATAGTTTCGATTACAGATAGGTAGATAGAAGAATTTTTAGATAAGTAGATAGAAGATATTTTTTATGGAATAGTGAAACGAAAATAAAGTACATCAAAGTATTGATTTAATTTATTTGCAATTAAGAAACGTGCAACAGTACTGTATCGGCTCTGCCGGGTAACCAGTAATTTTGTGTTATATTTGAACTCCACGCCTATCCAAAATTATTCGAAATTTTATATCGTATTCGGTTACTGTGTGAAAAACCTATGAAATATAATCCTGTTGTCATTTATTTTAGTCTACCCTTATATTATACGACTTCATATCTATATGGGGTTTGCGCAATTCAAATATTTTTTATTACGTAGATAAGCTACACTGTGATTGACTTTCGAATGAATAATCGCTATCACTTAAGGAAAAAATAGCTGAATTTTCCTCCAGTGACAAAAAAATACTTTCATGGAGGAGAAACCTATATTTATATGGGGTAGAAGAAAACAGTTAAGGACATTTTTCTCTTTTGTTTACCAAGCGATTTTCCTTTTTGTTTGATAGCCATTGACAAGCTTAAGTGCTCTTAATAAAAAAGATTATGGTCGAATTTCGATCATTGGGTAAACTACTTGTTTACATATATAGCGGCATGGACTTACAGATGCGTTGATATCCCTGAGGACTAAATTGGAATGTCTCACATAAATAAGTGTACCTTACCACGTTACCTTAAGGTAATTGAAATGTGGGTTATTTGCGATAATTAGTTTAACAGTATATTCGCTTCTGGACAAGGATGAGCAAACGTCAATATCGGTACGTACCACTCAATAAAGTAATAGATTCCCACTTATTAATTCCTACATTTCACTTATTCTGACCTTTCTATATAAACACTACAACAGCGTAAAGGAATTATCAATATGTGTGTAGGAAATATTGAAATGGTTGGGACACTTTATTAATAATCCACGAGAGTTAAACATATGAAGGAAAAATAAGTTTAAAGTTAGTCTGTTATGACTATTTCTACAGAACAGCAGTGCATGCGTTTGTTTGGAATATTGTGGATACCGGCTTACTTATGTACAAGGCGACTACAAGTTCTCATTAAAGGCAACTGTAATTGCCTTCATATAGGACCTCTCTTTTATAATGAGATGGTTATAAGTAACCTATCTCTATAGACTTCTCTCTCTGGAGAGATTGAAAGAGTGATGTTGACCAGATTGACGAGGTTGACTGGTACTTTGTAATATTCTTTAGCCGGAGAAAAAACACAATTACTTTAAAAAAACTATTTAAAATATAAAAAACTGAATATTTTAGTCCACACATCAACGAATGACTTTTCTTAAAATACCATAGGTTTTGCAAACCTTTGGAAATATAATTATGTAGTTCAACTACAAAGATTTGCATCTATATACTTGTTCACGTCCAAACGTCCAAACGAAATTAATGCATAATATGTATCCGCTGACTAGTTCTTTTAAATCACAAATAGTGCAAATTCGGCGCGTGAAGATACTGTTGTGTGATATAATTCCTAAAAAAGAAAAACTAGACGTAGGGTAGATTAATGTACCACTACTAGTGCTTGTCAATGGTTCTCCCCGCCACCGCAGTCCCCAGTTTCGTCGTGACCACGATCCATGCAACTAATATCGGCATACAGAAACGAATAACCGCGTATCGTTAGTAAACGTTACCTATAATAATTTCTACTTGTAGTCCAGTCGCAATGGTCGAAATTCGACCATCATTAAAACCATACAAAAACTAAACTTATACCTACATCCAAATAAAAATAAACTTGTATATGTTTTCGCTTCACGTATTAATATATAGATTGTATAAATATTCACTTCTATGTTCTTAAATACATGAGTTTCACAAAAACTATGCATATTACTAACCCTATAGTCCTTCTAAGACGAAGCTATAAACAAATAATAACAAAAAAATATATATGAGACAAATATTGTACTAAGATTTTTGTCCTCAATTATCCATTCACTTACTGATCTCTATCGGAGCCAAAATACGTTACGTTAAAGCTACAAGCACTGAAGGTACTTATAATATCGATCTTGCGCATAAAAAGAGGTCGTATTTTTCGAGCCACCAAAGTAGACCTACATTCATAAGCCATTTCGGAGTACATGATTATTGACATAGGCATTCTTCTTTACTTTACACAGAAAACTACTCAGTAAAGTAATATTGTCTGTCTTGTGAATAGTTATTTCACGTAACCTATTTAGGGGTAAACATCTTCCGAAGGACACCAATTTGAATGCAAGTTAAGTACTGAAATAGCTTTTTTTCTACTTTATAATATTGTGCTTTTAAGAAGTATTAAACGATCTTGCAGGCCTCCTGATGGTAAATAAACCCCAGATAACATCAGAACCCTACCTGGGGATGATCATAAATGTGTAATCCACCTCCGCTCTGACGACCAACCCCCTGAGGATTAAGTTGGAACTCGGGTACGTATATTTCGCTTATCACACAAAAATAATTTACGTATTAGTATGAATTCTTTAAGAAAATTTAAACCAAAAATATTTTAAATACCATCTGAAACTAGTGAAGTGCCATCCGAATGAACCGCGCACTGAAGCGCTCTCCAATTAATGACAATCACCTGCGAAATGTCGTTAATGTTAAGTAAGGTTGTTTGAAATCGTTTATTTGTGTTAAGATGGGTTACACATATTTCGTACGACTATTTTTCGGACGGTAGTTTAACTACACTAGCAATAAAGTTGGTCAATAGCTACCAAACATGAAACTAAATATTTAGAATTATTTTTGTTCTATAATTATTTATATTTGTTGTATGTAGTTTT
>DWNY01000398.1:0-16779 GCA_018250635.1 Telegonus apastus | reverse complement strand
GAATAAATATATCACTTTATAAAGTTTTGATGACTTGTTTACTTCGGAATCACAAGAGCCTAAAACTAAATTTCGTATCGGGGTTAAATTAGAGTATAGTTAACAACAAATTTATCCCAAAAATTAGGTAGATTAAACTTTAAGATTACCTTTTCTTAATTATATCTACGCTATATATTGTATCCCTGATGTTATTTTTAATTTGTTTATTTACTGTATGTAATGACTTAATTCTGGCAATTTAAAGATTAGCCTCAAACCAAATTTCACTTTAATTTCCTTTGCTCTTGAATTAAATATTAGATAAGAGGCTAATCTATTTAGAAAAATAAATTCAACTAAGTTAAAGAAATAAATGTTTTACGAAGAAATAAAAAGTTCTCTGGCATAAACGGTAGGATAGCTAAGTTTATTACGATTTAAATTTCTTATGATAAAGAGAAAGATAAAACAGTATCGGGTCCACATATTCTAGACTTGAAAGACTATGGATTTAATATTAACATTTGAGTTATCTATCTATAAGGGAAACGTAACACAACGCAACATAATTACTTGATTTTAACTTATCTAAAGAAATTTATTAAAAATGGATATGGCACATATCCATAGTATAACCATCTCGCACATCTCTGTTAACAAAGAACCCTTAGTGACAGTCATTCGTTAACAAGTCGAGAACAGAAAATTGAACATTCACTCATATTTTTCAACTTTGTTATTTCCCCCTTTTGCATGTTAATACCTATTAATTCACATAGTATCTAGAATTTTAATCGTCGCATTAAACTAGGGTTATTTAAATTCCCTGCATTTTAACTTGGAAGCTCTCAATTGCGGTTTTTCCTTTAACAGTTACATTCTTATACTGCCACTGCAACTAATGAAATTTCTAGACTATCCACTATAATGTTCGTGTTTAACAATTAAATACTTTCTGGATCTTCAATCTTGTCCCAGGAAAATAAATGTTATGAATTTAATAAAAATATGAAAGCTAAGCTATGTCGTTAAAAAGTAAAACGACTATGTTCTATTCATGGAATTCTTTTAACGTGATATTTCTATCCTTATTGGTTTGCAGTACTAGCAATAAAAGTATAATGTACTTATTTACTTTATATTAAAGATAAATTTTAAGTTTGTAATTAATCAGTATCTTAACCGAGGATGGTGGTAGTAGAGGTAACGTATTAATTACAAAAAAATAATTTCTCAAATAAATATTTAATATTAAAAAGAAATTTGATTAAAATAAGCTACTAAAGTAATTTTGAAAATCAAATTTAAACGACTAAACTAACACTGCACCTTAGTTTACAAAATAAAGTTATGTTTTCATTATTTCAAAACAGCGCATGGATTTTGCAGAAAGTAGGAATTTCGTAAAGCTTCTACCATTCATGCGTTCCCTACATTTCGTATCTCGACTGTTCACACCGCAAAGTATCTTCGTGGATTGTATTTTGAATCTGTGGAATCCGGAACGCTATTACCAACCGCGTCATGTCCTGTTTTGTGCCAGATTCCCGGGACTCTTGTGTTGAATTCTACATTATGCCAATAAAATACAAACCTAAATTATATGTTAAAGTAAAGTAATCCTAAAGTCAAAATATGAAATTTACTGACAAACCTACACCTGACTTATCATATATATCTAAATCGATATCTATCTAATTGGAGAATTCGACTGCTCTATTTAGAAAGCACATAATATAAGTTTAACATTAATTTTCTTCGTTGTTTGAAATATCGATATTACTCTTCAGGCAAGCAAACTCTATGAAAATTACTGTAGCCATTTTATACCAATAAGAATTTATCAAAGATATTCTATGCCCCAAATTTTTTAGTATTTCTATCTTTTACAAAATCAACCCCAGAATTTTAGTTTCTTCTCTTCTGTAAGCATAAAAACCATACAAAAGTTATAAAAGCCGGTTGTTCTGTTAACCAATTTCAAATCGGATATCGTACGCTCATCCTAGCGAAATATCTCTATGGAATCTATTACAAACAGTAGCTACACGGTATTCGTCGACCGTATCAAGACTACTTTTGTGATACCAGACTCTCGGGAATCTAGCACGGAATTCAAAATCCGCAGCGGTACGCTTGTAACGTTAGCCTGCTTGCAAACTTAAACCTCAATGTTCATTTGAACTCTGAAACAATGAGCTGTGAAGTGAGACGACTATAGGATACAAGCTGTCTTATACAGAAGGGACAATCTAAAATGAGCTATTTCCAAGTTAGTTATCTGGTGTAGTTTCATTGGCTAATCTCAGGAGTGTAATTTTATCTGTAGTTGATTATAGAAGGTTCGCAGCGGCCTATTTCAAAGATGTTTTTTTTGTCTAAATTAAAAAAAGAATTTTATCAAAGATTGTTTAAGGAATTATTAGTCAAGACGCATTTTTAAAACCTTCGATTGCGGTTTTTCTTCCATACCTATAGAAAAAGCTAATCTCGTCCTAAATTTAATTTCTAGTTTAATAATTAATCCACTAGTACCATGTGTAAAAATAATCAAATGTACATTATTATGGAATAATGAAGAAGAATAAGGAATACTAATTAAACCTCTATTCTCCAATTTAAGTTATAAAAAAAATTGGCATTCGCTTATATTATTGCCTTTAACTAATAAAACCAATCGTTATACCAGCCTGCTTATAAAAATTGAATTCTATAATTCATGGGAGTAGTTGCGTACAAACAAAACACCGCAGTGTAAATATATGAGCGAAAGCTTTTAGTTAGGGGCTTTGTTTACAACAATCGCTGAAGATAAAGAGGATCTCGGGTTAGTTTCAAGGTACATTGTTCGCTAATGCACCGTCAGTCCTACTTTCTTGACTTAAGGTCATTAAACACTAGGCCAGGCGTTTTCTATTCGTGTTCCTTCCAATTTGTTTACTCGCTTCGTTGTTAAAACGGACATTGACGGGTTAATTCGGAAAGTATATAGCTACATTCTTGCTGTTTGACCTAACAAAATGTAATTTGCTAATAGGTATTCTAAAAATTATTCGTTTATAAGAATGAGTTAGGTTCTAACAATTGAATGTTCGTGGAAGTGAATTAGGTGGCTTCTAAACTACCTATAATAATATATGTTGACAATGGTATCTACTTTGACAATATATAAGCAAAGGCGTATTGTTATATTAAGGTGGAAAGAATGAAGTAAGACAGATGTATCATATTTGAGTCATATTTTAAAAGCTTTTAGGACATTTGAGGTTTATTACAGACTAGCTGACCAGGCGAACATTATTCTGCCATTTGGTATTAGAAGTTTGCACGTGAGTCAGTGTACGATAACACCATCTTGTCCACTAATAGTTTACTGTAGTGGACCACTACGGTAAAACTATTAAGTTCACTTACGTACGTAATACGACGTAATACTAGAAAATTATTTTAAAAAAAACTGCTTAAAATGAATTGATATTGATGCCCATATTGTTATGATACAATATATATCATCCCACCCCCGTTTCTCCGTTTGCTTTCACCATATTTAAAAAAGTATAGCCTATATCTCTATGACGACTGAGACGTATTTAACGACAACTTATATGATAAACATCCTTTAACTACTAAGGCTCTCAGGCGTGTCAAAGAAATTCACATACATATATATACTCGAAAAACATTATCCTCCTACTGACACGGTAGGGTAAAAAGTTACTTCTCATTTAAAATTTAATAAGTTTTGTTAGACTGGATCAATTTATATGAAAGAAAGCCTCAATATGAAGTTAAGATACGTATTATAAATATATCTTAATTCCCTTAATTTTCTTTCGGTTGTTTTAAGGCCAACTGAATTTAAGCACACAGACAGCGCGCGCGAGTCACATTGTTATATTTATACAGATTAACGTAAGCAACACTATCTTTTGTAAATTGAATTAACTCACATTATAGTCTCTACGAAAAAAGACACATTATTTATGCAAATAAATGTACATAAGTGCTGTTCATTCAATAGTGGTACAATAATTTGTTAAAAACTTTTATAGGCATTTTTGTTCAGGATAATCAAAAACAATATCCGTTGCAACGCTTGTTAGCGCCACCTGCGACACCGTAACGACCAACTTGCATGAAAATCTAATTTTTACATAACGGCTTTCCATAAATAGTACTCTCTTAAACATGCCACCAGCTGGAGGTCATTTGTGTCATTTTGTTTTTCTCTAAATAGGTGATTAAATGTAAGGATGTGATTAAATAAAACAACAGAGGTATATAAGTGGTAATTTAATGAAAAATATAAAGTGCGTCATTGGTAAATCTTTATCTTTTAAGCCACACCGCCACTTACCTATTTCTGGCATAAATCTGCTTATATTATACTGCTGTGTTTTAGTTCAAATTTAAGGGTATGGAAAGGCAAAGACATTTTCCTATAGCTTTACAACACAGTTCTCCGAGTATCGTATGTATAATATATGTATATATTAATGGAAGATTTCAATATTTGATTGGGGTCGACTACTATAGTCATAGACATATAGGTCATAGACACATAGGACTACATAGGTCTATGGGCGACTATGATCACTTTCCATCTGGTGCTACTTTTACTAATTTACTGACACTATGAAAAATAATTTCTTCTCTGTGCTTTTATCCACCGATCAGCCTTTCGAGGTCCACTGCTAGGCACAAGCTTTATGGAGGTTTTTGAAAATAGTTACAGCGCTACCGCAGTCGCTACCGTCCAACTCTTCGATTTTGGCTTTTTTTGCCTCCTACGACATCAACGGGAAGAGAGCAACTGGTGCTGTTTAGAATGACACTGCATCGTATAAACCATTACGAGTGTATTATAATACCAATCCTGTATAGGTTAGTACATAATTTTATATCAGTCACACGCGCATTTGAGGACTAATTTCACTTTACCTTATCCTTCCGATTGGTATACTTCTGTGGTGCCATTTCTATTTATATATTTTTATTATATGATATAACTTAATAGAAGTAGCGCTTAAGTATTCGCATTCCAAATAACTTAAAAAAAAATTGTGAAAAATGTAGTTGTTTATTATATTATGCGAATACTTAAATTACTAACAAAATAGTGGTGAGAGCTATAAAAGAATAACTTATTCATTCAACTTTCAAAACTGAAAAATGGAATTTGTTAAACGTAAGAGTTTTAACAGATCTAACTTTTATGACGGCGGAAAGGAAGTTTTCAAGCGGATGCAAAGACAGTCGCGGAAAATATTCAGGAAAAGATTTTGTTCAAATCAGTAGATACATGGTGTAAAATAAAATTGGCCCTAAATGTCTACCTTGTAAGCGGAAACTTGATAAAGTGTAGACGTTTAAATAAAGACCCATTTGTGGTTCGATTACGCAAGCAGGACTAACATATTTCTGGGTTAAGAGAGTGGTAAGTAGGTAGTCTGTTCTGAGTGGATCGGTGTAACGAGACACATATTGTATTTTAACATTGTCTTCAAGGATGTTAACATATCCTCAACCTACTTCACAGTTAATATACCCATCTATATAATCATGATGCATATAATCTTAAGGAGTTACTTTTTTTCAAAATAAGAATAAGAAATGGGCATGTAACAATCTATCAGATGATAGATCGACTCCATAAAGAAGAGTGGCTCTACTTCTACCTGAAGCCGATCAGTTTCGTTGGTGAAGGCAAAAATGGTCGAATCATAATGTAGGCAAGCCATCGGCCTTGTCTTGAAATGCAGAACTAGATATTGGCTTATAGTTTCGCTACTTCAAAAACCTTCTTACTTCGTACTTTCTTAAAAAAGCAATAATTCCTAGCTTTGCCGGCCGGCTAATTTTCATATCAGATGATAGAACCCCTGTTCTATATGAAGTTAGTTACACAATGTGTATAGATGGCAATGCTACTTTATATCAGACTGTTTGCTCATTTGTTACTCCAATAAAAAAACGTCAATTTAATAAAATTGTTATGCAAAGAAATCACCATATTATAATTAGTTTCAATCAATTTGGTGCATAATGGTCTGCGAAGTTTTATCGTTCTAATACAACTAACACCATGTTATTATGGAAATTGTTCAGAAACTCGATTCGCATGTCGACGTTGTTTAATTCCGAGTTCTGTTTCAATCGATGCATGAAGGTACGAGTATTTAAATTCCACTTTGCATTTTCTCTTGTGAGCTTAATTGCAGTATTTTCGTTTTAGTACTGTTTTCTGTTTAGTGCTTCTAGCACTAATGAAAATTCTGGTATGTGTTTTCGCAAAACGTTTCTTTTCTCATAAAGATTATTTTAATGATATTTACTTTAACTCCCATGTTGCGATATACTAGTATTTTTATATTTGCTTTGTCCCTATAGTCTCTGGATCAGAATAGAGGTACGGTATCTCCTACCTGTTGTAGTAGGCTATTACAAGGAGACTTCTAGAGTTGCAGGGGTAATAGTAAAAGCTCCTACTGCCTAGCTGGTGAACCCCTAGAACGACATCAAGTCTAACAACTTTATTTAATTCGGAAACTTTAATCATAATTATCATTAGTTCTTGAAGGAACACTCTCCTTCGACTCCTATATTTAAAGTATTATTTTTTGCAATCAAACTCTGTATGGGGAAATACACAATCCACAAATGTTTCAAAGGAAGCTAGATATGAGCCTTTCCCAGACGCTAAGGATGCTACAATACACCAGTACGGCAACCAACGATCCATCTTTTAGTACTTTTCCATTGTAAAAATGAAATAAGCCAATAAACTCGTGTTCAATGCAGCGGCTACTGTGCAGTGGAGGAATATCTGCATTTTATATTCGCGCCGATATCCACTTTACGTGTGGGTAAAATTTTAGATGTTTGTGCATGATTGGCTATAAATATTTTCGACAAAAAAGTACTAATCGTGTTCTAGATATATGTACTTACATGTTGGATGTGTTTTTTTTAAGTTCAGCATATGAATATTTAATTTCGTAATAAAATATATCAGCCCCATGGCCATTTCCCATGAAATTCACCTAATTAGTACAATTAATACATGAAACGAAAATCTGCCAAACCATTTTCTGAATGCTGCGCGGATACTGAAGTATGAGATAAGGCATAATTGAAAGTTTCTGCAGAGAAGATAATTGATGAATAATATTTGTGTCTTGTTACATGTATGTGTTTCAAAATATATATATACAAAATAAAACAATAAATTGACAATGTTAAACAATATCACGAACTATGTCAGATGTTTATGCCAAATAATGCGTTATTGCTTTTAAATGCGGATTAGCAAATTAAACCTCTTTTTTCCTATAATTAATGTTTTTTTTCTGATGCACCGATTAAAAATACATGTTACAAGTTTATTGTATAAGTTTAGTTTTTGTGTGGTTTTAATTATGGTCGAATTTCGATCATTGCGACTGGTCTACTAGTTAGTACAATTAGGTGAAAATGAACTCTTCGTGTTCATAAATAAACACATCCGAAAATATCTTACGTTTGACTCGATTATTGCCAAATAGAAAAGACGGAAGTGCTTAACAAGTATATATAATAAATTCTGATGGCGAGAGCGGTTCAAGTTCTGGTACGTTGTGGTAGGTACGTTATGCAGGTGGGTACGTTATGGTAGATACGTTATGCAGGTGGCGTTAACTACCGGCAGAGCAAGGAAGCTGCTGACACTCGGCGACGTATTCCGCACCTAGCGTAGCGTGCTCTCAATGTAACGCTTCGTTGGCGCTCGACACATAACATATCGTATCTGGATAGCATAGAGTAGAAATATTTAAATGTGAGATATGACGAAATTCGTTGTACATTTTTATGTAAGTCAAGATGCGGATAAGGGCATTTGTAATAAGCGTGTGATCAGCCTTCCTTAGAAAGAAAGACTATTATAATTAATTGAAACTATTTGATGCTGATGAAGATACTTCAGAAATAAGTTAAAAATACAAACAAAAGTTATTATTTATTTAGTTAGTATTAAAGATTCATAACATCCATGGGAATGATATGTGCCTAACCTGTTCCACAACATAACCAAAATAAAAGTGTACAAAAGTATTAATTCCAAGGAATTCGTAATAATCAATAACAGGTATATTAATATTGGACAAGATACGTCCAGTCAATATGGCCCGAGCAGGGAACGATGCTAATATGGATTTACGCTGTTTTTGTGATAATATGATGATGAATCGGTTATAATAAACAGGAAAGGTTTTCTAAAGGAATTTATGTATTCTACTTACATCTTACCAAGTTCCTTTAAGGAACATTATTGATTAAAGTATCCTACACACTGGGGGATCTCCAAAATGAAAAGCTTTGTTGAAAGGCGGGTCACTATTATGATAATGTAAGGATCGCTATTATATAAAAACAGATTTTTATCATGATAGGCATAATATTTACTCTTTGGTATGGATAAAAGGGGGTTCTTCGGGTATTTCCAAATTCATCCTTATGCTTCAGGCAAAATGTAAAAATTGCATTAAGTGCTAAATAAAACCTTATAGCATTTTTATCTTTATGTATATGCATATATGTTTTCAATGTGGTAGAACATTTTATACTTCAACAGTAGCGGTTGTACTGCTGCATCTTTTACTGCTCTATAAGACTTAGAAATATATGTGGCACTTTCTGCGAGACAGATTTACGATTATATGATCGAACAGTAGCTACAGTCAGGTGATCGACTTATATTGGACTAACTGCTTACAGATAATATAGTTATTAATACTCAATATGAAAACATAAAAAAATATTACATAATTAGCAACTCTAAAAGTTTTCCAGAGCTTGTTTATAGTTAAAATTATGTCTCGTATTTTTCCTATTAGCTAAAATAGGATAGATACGTAAATAAAATAACGTCGTCACTGAAACTCTGTTAATAAAGTTACCGTAGCGTAGTAAGAGATTTAAAATAAGTCCTAACGAACAAAATTTTCAGCGTAACATAAAATTTCTGACTAAACATTTTTTCGGCGCCGAGACCCTCATCAGATCATATCTGGGGAAAGCTGCAATGCTCTCAATTTTCGTTCGGACTATTTGCATAATACTATGTGTGTAAATCGAGAAGATTACTTAGGTGATTGCAGGAAATTTTTAGCTCAGAAAATAGAACACCAACAGCCCCAACAACAATAAGGCACACCTATTTCTAATACGATGATGGGAATGATTGTGGATGATCGCTGATTAACATAATAATTTAGAGGCAACCATCTTAGTAGTTAGGAGTCCGCGACTCATCTGTTGTTGAATAATGCTAAATGTGTCCTTGTTCTATATGAATTTGGTTACACATGTCCATAGGTGACAGTGATCACTGATAATCAAGTGAACTGCAAGTTCGTTTGCTACTTCAATTTTATATAAAAACAGACCACACGTTTTTTTAAACCTTTTCCAAAAAAAAGGGAAATGAACATCCTCTTAGCTACAATTTATTGCTAATAACTTCTGGATATTTTGTTCATAAATTGTTTACCCATTTAAGGATTGTGTTAAAGTTGTTGTTTATTTTTATAACATGTATTTTTTTATATTATACAAGTAGCAAACGAACATGAAGCCCTTCTGATGGTAAGTGGCCACTGCCGCCCATGGACATATGTAATCAAGCCCAGATAAGATCACAGTCCTAATTGAGGTAGACCACAGATGCGTTGTTACTCCTAAGGACTAAGTTTGAACGCCTCGAATAATTACCCCCTGTCTCCCTTACCACACCCATCAAACCAGAACTCAGCAGCACTTACCACTGCTATTATAAGACAGAAATAGGTGTGACGGTGATGCCGTTGAAGTCAAACCACTAAGGGTTCTATCACCTTTAGTATCAAGTTACCCACAAATCAATATGCATTTGATTTGTAGGTAACTTGTAGCTTAAATTGGCTGGAAGCAATTGTCACCTCTTAGAAATAAAAATACTTAGATTTGGTATACCACTGACTATAAGTATCACAAATTAAGGCCTTGCTGTAATTTACCTAAGGAGAGTCTCAGCGAAACGAGAGCTGCGACAAACGATCAAATTATATTTGGAGCGCGACTCGCTAAAAACCATTTAAGAGAACTCGGACCTTCACTGGTTTAATTTTTTCTACGCTATTACTCATCGCTTTTAAATTTATATAAACGTTAAGCTCTTAGGCTGAATTAAGAGCAAAATAAAAGCAGAGATATTCGAGTGACTTAATTCAATGCACGAGTCTCTGATTTTTCGAAGTCGCCTATCAGTAATATTATTTGCTTACGCAGAGGAAAACATTGTAAAGTATTACTTAGACTTATCTGACATATTCTCATGAGGTTTGTGAACGTGGGCGAAGGTAAAAATCTTAGTAACGTTTAATGCTTTCTACACACGTAGCCATGCAGTGAGATATATTGCGGTGTAGGTGAATTGAATACACACAAAGTTGGACACATAAGTGGTAGAACTCTATGTGGTTTGACTCCGGGTGGAGTAAGCGTGACATACTTATCCGAGGCGTTCCAACTTAGTCAACCTAAGAATTATCAATCATCATCCGTAGAACTTTAATCTTATCTGGTGTTGATTTCTAATGTCTATGGACTGCGTGCTCATTTGCGACTTCCAAACTACAAATAAACATAAAACCTAAACAAGAAATAAATTCAAAATCTAGATATTTATCTGCTCAGAAATCGAACACAGAATCCATCGCGTGTTAGTGTGGTGAACGCTCCGCCACGCGGTCAGCATTCATTGTTTATGATAAGCATTATCTGAAAGTACATACTAGACTAGTACTTAACCAAAGGTCTTTAGGGAATATAACAACAGGCGGATTATCTGCTGATTGAAGTAATTCTTGTTTATTTAAGTTTACTTTATCATACAACCTAAGATGTAATTTCGACACTTAATTCTTTGGAAACTTATAAACACTTACAAAAAGGTTACATTACATTTTTAGCTGATAATTGAAAACAAACAATCCTAAGCTGAGAAAAACCTACGGCCGCTTTCGTAAGCTAAACATTATTTTAATTAAATTTTGGTACCTACGCAGGGTGCTTATTTCCTCGTAAACAATATTCATTTAAGTTAACTTTTAAAAGCTAAGCGGTGAGATCAACATTTTAACCTTCTTAACAAGCAATTCAAACTTACACTCCATTGTTAAGTAAAAGACGTACGAACAAGAGTATAAAGAACTAAGTTACTCTGCTGCCTACATTGTAAATAGGTACATAATCTTTTTTATTTTTTTTGTATACGCACCTGTAACTGACTTTAGATGAGACTTTAATCCTGTCTCAGACTGTCAATTTTATAATCATTAGATACGCTGCATACTTGCTATTTACTGTCAAATACTTATTCAAAAGTGTATGTTGAGGTCGGTCACATCATTATTTTTCAAATACTGCGTGCACAGAGGATTATGAGATTGGACATACGTGAAGTGAAGGAAAAGAGCGAGAGGGCTAATATTTATGTACAATAACACTTACGAATATATATTAAATACGACATTATTCTTTTAAACTACTGACAACACTATTGACAATGTAATTGAACATATGTGACTCAACTATGTCAGACGTCTATGTCAAAAAATGCGTTATTTCTTTTAAATGCAACTTAATCAATTAAACTTCATTTTCCTGCATGAACAGACAAAAATACATATAAAAGTTTTTTTTCGATGTTTCATTTACTTTTTTTATTATGTTAAAATTTCGACCATTTTGGCCGGTCTATTGATTTGAATAAAAAGTCAATGAGATAATAATTTTGTGAAATTCATGAAACTGTTACCTCGATGTTTATATTCACTACGTACGTACAACAGATGGCAAGTAAACAAAACGTGAAATGTTAAACAAATTAAATAAAGGTTTGGTCTGGTTACCGGAATGGTTTTTTTGTTTTTGTTTTCTGGATCGTGAGTTTTATTCTGTGAATTGTTATTATTTTTCGACGAAGAGTTAGTAAACAATAAAATGTGTAACGAAATATTTCACTTCCAAATATAGAGTACTTACAATTTGAAGAACTGTGTCTGTAGTATTTTTTATTTTATTTTATTATAAAAAATGTCAATTTGCTATTCTGTACAAAAATAAGATTATTCTACAGTAAATAATAAATGTGTTTATAAATATTCAAAAAGAAAATAAAGTTTCCGGCAGTAATTGTTCCTGCTTATATGTACCTTGTACATAAGAAACCCAAAAAAACTACGTAAGCAGTCATTACCGCCCATGGACATATGTTAGCAACTTCACAAATAACAGGGGTTCTGTCTGAAATCAATCACCGATGCGCTGCCTCTTTTGAGGACTAAAAAGTTCGCCTTAAGTACGCCGGAAACCACACCCGTTCAATGAAACAAGAACTGCTCCACGCTAAAAATAGGTGTGGTGCCCCGGTCGAGTCATACCAGTTCTATCATCTGAAAATACCCATAGAATATCCATAAATTATGCATCAATGCACATTAAAATGTCAGTCTGTGCTAAAATTAGAAGCATTATAAACATACGCCTTTATATCTCTGTACTTCCCAGGGGCAACAGGTGAATCGTGAATTTGTAAGCCCCAGAGGAATCTCAATCAGATACAGGAAAGAGTTGATACGATAAGGGTCACGTAATATAACATTTGATGTTTACCCGGAAAATATATTGCAGGTAGAATAACTACAACTCGTCTCAACTGAATTCTGTTATCAGAATTAAAGAGAAATAAAACATTATTGGTTATCGATATACTAACTATACATTAATACGTTCAATTAATTATTTATACTATTAGCTATGTGAAACAGAGATGCCTAGCTAGACAGGTATTGTTTTAATTTCCAAGTTGCATATTAAATAAAACAACACCTTCAACAGTATCGCTTTTGTGGCGACCACGTGTAAGAGTTTGGGTTCCTATGGTTGGTCTTATTTTAAGGTGATAATGGATGTTCATTTGCAACTATGATTACTTTGTATTAGACCGTCTTCATGATAATTTATTACTTAAGCCACTGGTGATCAACACCAAAAATTTTACTGTTTTTTACTAAGCTAACAAATTATTGTGATATTGTAATTCAGTATTACTCACTAAAATTATGTGGAAAAATCCAAATTTAATACCGTACAATCTACTTGTACCTACTTGTTCCGACTGAGACACATTCTATTCAACACACACGTACTATCGGTAATAGGCACGATAAATTACTCCTACAATGGTCTATTCATTAAATAAATTAAATGAAGTTGACTAATACTCGTTAGTTGTGGTGACATCAAAACACACTCGATTTGGTACACGAGAGCTCTCTGACGGCCACAACAGACTAACTACTTTTTGCATCGCTGATTGGCGTTTTCACGATTGCACTGATTCGATTGGACGATCCGCGTGGCGGACCGGTCACCATACCGGTCTGACATACAATGGGTTCCGGGTTCGATCCTCGGCCAGACAGATATCCGAATGATGTATTTAGATTTATGTTCTGAGTTCGGGCTATGAGTGTAGAAAGCGTTTATTATTGTTTATTATTTATTATTGATACTGCATTATATCTTAAGAACTAGTGTTCCCACGTGGTACCGTAAACGCACTTTTAAGACACTTCACGAATCGCAGTTTTGCGAGTAATTTCATTTAATAGATTTCGAAGAAGTGATAGTTAAACCACGAAACCTTCAATCGCCATTTAAAATTTCGCACGAATTTCCGCAAATTTTGCTACAACTTGCAACGACATTGTGCGGCCTTCTTAGTTCAGACATTTGTTCGAAACGAATGACGTATGAAACGAATGTTTCGTTGCCCTCGGATAAGATTTTCAAATAATGCAAAGGGCATTTTAACATCTGTGGAGTGAAGTGTTTGATCACTGTAACGAGATTGAAAAAAGCCGTTACATTATTGAACGTTGACTTTAAAAGTAGCTAGTCTGTTGGTACCCTAATTTATTTACAGGCGCTGTTCAAGCGGTGACGTGGATGAATGTTGAAGTGCGGTAATTTGGTGCTGCGATTCCGCATTTTAAGGTTCGTACTCCAATCCACTTAATTATCGACGCCAAATAGGTTGAAACCGCACATGAATATCGAGAGATTTAGTACAAACCTCATTAGCGTATTACTGTGCTGTACGTATTATTCCACTGCTGGTATCTCCTTACAAAATAACAAGCGTTTGATTAATAGATCACTGGGGCACAAGGCCTGCGAAGTGCAAATTTGTGGACTTGATACATATGAAATCTTTTCAGTAATATAATTGAAAATTTGTTTTTAACTTTAAAATTTTCAAGCAATGTTAGTGTTTCACAAAAGCGAAATATAAAAATTGCTTTTGGGTTTTCGTCATTTTGTTTTGTCAAGACGTTATTTCTACCTATCCCGTGGGTAGGAAATGACTGAATCATTTTTCGGTATTAGGTTCGAGACGAGATTGATCGGTAAGTTGGTTATATTATTATATCTGAAAATTTGTGGGGTTAGATTTCTGAAAAAACAAAACTTATAATACAAAAATCATTCTAGTAATTTATGCTCTCTTTTTGGAGATTTAGGTATTAGTATTTGTGTGTCATATTACCGGTGACATAAAGAATTTATATACAGTATTTTTTTATGTAGACACCTTAAAACTTTGAAAGTGCATAATGTTTTCATATTCGTGTTTAAAATATAATTCAACAGAGAATGGCGCATGTATGTGCTAAACTGAATAATTATGTTTCAAAGATAAATGGTATTCATTGAAATAAGACCGAGCATCATTTAAACCAGATTTAAATATAACGTTTTGTGCTTTTTCAATGAAAAAATAATATACGAGTACATCAGAGAATAAATTCCTATAAAATTAACACATTTTAATCAAACATAACGCCCCAAAATATAAGTGCTCTGTCCTATAAATTAACTATAAGACGTATAGGTATGAAATGATACACATAAACAGCTCTAAGCTAATAAGTCCTTGAAATATGTAAAATAAAATATATAAGCTTGCTTTCATTTTTAAATCGTTTGGAGCTTACAAAAAAACGTCATTGAAATCGCTTCATAAGTTCAAGAATGCCACAAATAATTATAAAGTAAAAACTTCATAGAGCTTGTAGTTTTTGGGTTTAATGGTGGGACACACAAAGAACCGATACAAGGTCCAGAGGGGTAGCACACATGAGTGAATGGTGAATGGTCCCAAGTAGGATTCTGATTCCTTCTGAGTTATTAGAGATATCTATGAGCAGCAGCAGCCATTATTGTAAAATAAAGTCGTTTACTTTTTTACATCTTATTGAGCCAAGGTGTAAACATTGGAAAAGCAATATTCCTTTAAAACTAATCGCAGCGTTTATAAAAAGATTAAAAGCGAGACATTCATTAGCAGCAATCAGTCAAGCAGCTAAGCAGGGTTGCTACTTATCTAAATAAGATCGGTGACATGCGTGATGGATTCCGAGACCCTCGTCCGACGCGATTATACTTCTACTTCAAAATTAAATAGCGCCCTTGTAACACAATCTCTTTGGTCTTGTCTATTAAATTAAAGGTCAAGGTGTTGTTGGGAATTAAATTAAAGTAACGCTACAGAATTATTATAAAGATAATACAAGGTAAATGTACAAGTTTTTAGTAATATCTTCTAACGTACTGATTTAAAATTAAGGTTTCTAATATATACAATGAATGAAAATATAAATATACTTAGAATCCAAATCTGCTTCATCCAAAAGCTGGGAAAAGCGTACACTTAGGACTAGTACAACACCATCATAACATTGACGTATAAAGACAATGAAAGAGCTTATAAATAAATAAATAAATAAAAGACAAAACGATTATAGACCACAAAGGTATCGTAAAAACAACGTAATTTAAGTCGAATAAAGTCTAGATTCGTTCAATAAAAATGTTATGCAAAAGGGTTGCTTACGTATATCTATCTCACTTTATAAAGAACGAGTGAAAATAAATACAATGCTTCCATTTTGGATTACTATCTTTATTAAACCCAGTTACGTTATGCAAATTGACTCCATTACATTCCCCTTTACAAGGCTCACAATATTGCAATTGCATATGAGAATCGTTTCAATTTCGTGAAATGTCGTGTAAAATATCAAGGTAAATGTAAAGATAAAGATTAAACGTGACGGTGTCGTGACGCGTCACGGAAATTTTCAACATGCCCTAATGATCCGCAATTTACGGGTTAGTCGCGGGTAAAAAGCCAAAAAAGTAAGGTTGCATTAACCTTACTTTTTTGGCTGTTTTAATTTACAAAACATGTAAGTTTTGTGTGTCTCAGTGGTCTCAAAAAAACTCTTACATTACATTTGTATTTAGTTACTTATGGGCCGCGTCCTTTTTTATAGATATGCTAAATGAACAATTCAAATTTCAAATATAATTTACCAATTATTGTTAAATTATTCCTCCGTATTCCTCTTCTAAGACAGCAATTTAAAATTACGTCTTAGCAATGACTGGACTGATTAATGTGATGATTTTACGCATTGATTAAGACTGCCTTTGTTACAGTAAGTATATATCTATATTTATGCTTTGTTTCATCCATCTATCAGTTAGCTTAAACTTAAAAAAGTGTTAAATTTTACGTGCACTAAGAAATATCGTCGTGAAATATAGAGAAATATCCACTGGTGCGTTCTATTAGAGATCCCGGAGATTTCCAATATGCGCATTGAGACCACCGAGGGGGTTTTAGGAAATAAAAATTTCACATAACTC